>JAUYWG010000038.1:2740874-2763104 GCA_034779775.1 Enteromius afrohamiltoni | reverse complement strand
GTCACATAGATGACAAATACAAAAATAGCAAAATATCCTAAAAACTTTATTATGCAATCACATTTTAACAGAATATTAATATTACTCACTGTACCTGTATTCTGCAAACCCCCAGACGTCTTTTTTTTTTCTTTCTCAGATGTTTTTTTCAAACAGCCTTTGCTACTTTCATTTCACATTCCTTTATATGAGTTTCATGAATAGACAAACATGTTTTTTCCTGTACAGACATGAAAAGCAAACTGGCAAAAGTCAATATTTATAATATCTTGCTTGTTTTTTTTTTTTTTTTAAAGTCTTATTTGTTATGGTATAACAGTGTGATTTGGAAACTTGTCAGTCCAACTGAAAAGTAAACTGACATGTATTCATAAAACAGCCATGAAAGTTATGGGAATAGTATAGAATATGTACAAACAGGCAGTGACGAGAAGAGCACTGAATATCAGCACAAAATCTGAACACCTTTTCTTTACACCTACGCACTCAATGAGTATTAGCATCTCGCTGTGTTTTGTATTTTTTTTTTTTATGTAGGCATGTGTATGTATAGGTGTACATATACATACATGTATACACTGTAGTGTTGGTACTTTTTAATGTATGTAATTGTGACAAACTCTTAGACTCAGTTGGATTCATGTGCAAAGCTTTATTAGCGTTGTGACAGCCAGACAGAGTGTGAAGACACCAGCAGTGAGTAACAGTGACGTATGACAAACGGATGGTCAAATACAGGCATACTTCTAAGAGGCAGGCAGTAGAGTTCGTAGTCGGGGTACACAGTCCAAGATCATACACGTAAAAACAAACACGGGAAGAAACGCTCAGAAATATGTCCATAGGAACAATATGACTTCGCGAAGAAGTAGCGGGGAACCGCCCCTTAAATAAGCGGAGAAAAGGTGCACTTAGGCGCAAAGGGGCTGAGGTACGTGGGGCAAAAGTAGTCCGGGTGGAAACTAAAACTCGGGGGAAGGTTCCCGCTGCCGATGGTCGGAGAGCGCCACAGAAGCGCTGTCTGTGACAGAGCCCCCCCCGCGAGCGGCTCCCGAAGCGAGCCCTTACTCGACGCCGAGGCCTTCCGCGGGGACGGGGAGCCGGCTTGTCCGGATATTCCTGGTGGAAGGCGGAGGTGAGTGTAAGGTCGAGGATGTCCCGAGCAGGAACCCAGGATCTCTCCTCCGGACCGCACCCCTCCCAATCGACAAGGTATTGCAGGGCCCCGCCTCGACGTCGAGAGTCCAGGGTGCGATTGACTTGATGATGATTACTTCCTCTAGGCCCCTCTCTCCTCCGGGGTCAGCAGCGGGCTTAAACAGGGAGATATGAAAAGTGGGAGAAATACGGTAGTTAGCGGGGAGTTCTAAACGGAAAGACACAGGGGTAATTTGTTTAATAATTTTGAAAGGACCCACATACCTCGGGCTTAACTTTCTGCAGGGGAGGCGTAGACGAAGGTCCTTGGCAGAGAGCCACACCCATTGGCCGACTTGGTAACCGGGACCCTCCCTCCGACGGTGATTGGCCTGCCGGGTGACGCGGCGTATAGCTCTTTGGAGGGAAGTGTGGGCGGCGTCCCAGGTAGCCTCACTTTGCTGGAGCCAATGATCGACGGTAGGGAGATTAGTGGTCTCCCCGGTCCAGGGGAACAGAGGGGGTTGCAAGCCGAGTACGCACTGGAACGGGGTGAGGTTGGTTGCAGGCTTCCACAGAGAGTTCTGTGCGTACTCGGCCCACAGGAGGTACTCACTCCAATCTTGTTGATTACTATGACAGTAGGTTCTCAGGAAACGTGACAGCTGTTGGTTAAGGCGTTCAACTTGTCCGTTAGACTGGGGGTGGTATCCGGAGGTGAGACTGATGTTAATGTTGAGTTGAGAACAGAATGCTTGCCATACCCGGGATGTGAATTGTGGGCCCCGGTCTGACACAATATCCTCAGGTAACCCATAAAAGCAGAAGACCTGATTCATGAGGTCTTGGGCGGTCTCCCAGGCCGACAGGAGCTTAGGCAGAGGGATGAGTCGGCAGGCTTTGGAGAACCGGTCAATGATGGACAGAATGGTGGTGTTCTGGCGAGATGGGGGTAAATCGGTTACAAAGTCAATAGCGATGTGCGACCAAGTTCTCTGCGGGATGGGTAGGGGTTGAAGCAGTCCAGCTGGGCACAGGCCTTGGAGATGTTGCAGGCTGTACAATTTTTTACAAAGTCGCTGTGGGCCACCTCGATTTCGGCCATGATGTCCCATAATACCACTGCCACAATGCAGGCGGGGTTGATAATGGAGGAGGGCTGTGGGTCTGATGAGGGCAGGTCAAACTGGCGGGAGAGGGCGTCGGCTTTGCTGTTCTTTGATCCCGGCCTGTACGTAATCTTAAAGGTGAATCGAGAAAAGAACAGCGACCACCTTGCCTGGCGGGAGTTCAGACGTTTAGCAGATCTCAGGTATTCAAGGTTTCTATGATCCGTGAGAACCAGGAAGGGTGTGCACGCGCCCTCCAGCCAATGTCTCCTCTCCTCCAGGGCTGCCTTCATGGCTAAGAGCTCCTTGTCCCCCACTTCATAATTTCTCTCAGCGGAGTTCAGCTTATGTGAGAAATAGGCGCAGGGGAAAAGCTTGGGTGGTTCCCCATGGTGCTGCGAGAGGATGGTGCAGATCCCGGTGTTGGACACATCAACTTCCATGATAAATTGGCGGCCTGGATCCGGGTGGTGGAGGATGGGAGCAGAGGTGAAGCGGGCTTTGAGGTCTTGAAAGGCCCTCTCACTTTCAGGGGTCCATTTAAGACGATGGGCACTGCCCCGAGTGAGTGATGTGAGAGGGGCGGCGATGAGGCTGAATCCTCGAATAAACCTCCTATAGAAGTTAGCGAAGCCTAGGAAGCGTTGGAGTTCTTTAACTGACTGGGGCCGGGGCCAGTTTACAACGGCGGACACCTTGTTGTCGTCCATGGCGACCCCCTCCGCTCTGATCACATAACCCAAGAAAGAGATGGTGTGTAGATGGAACTCACACTTCGGGAGCTTGGCATACAGTTGGTGCTGAATAAGTCTCAGGAGTACAGTTCTCACGTGCTGAATGTGTCTCTGAGAAGATCAGGATGTCATCAATGTAGATGATCACGAAGAGATTGAGGAGGTCCCGGAAGATGTTATTTACGAGGGCCTGAAAGACTGACGGACTGTTCGATAATCCAAACGGCATGACCAGGTATTCATAGTGCCCCATAGTGGTGGAGAAGGCCGTCTTCTACTTGTCCCCGGCCCGAATCTGTACCAGGTTGTAAGCACAACGTAGGTCAAGTTTAGTGAAGAGACGGGCCGTGCAGAGCTGTTCTAAGGCTGCTGGTACCAATGGTAATGGGTAACGGTACTTGACGGTTACTTCATTCAGGGCACGGTAGTCGATACAGGGCTGTAAGGAGCCATCCTTCTTTTTCACGAAAAAGAATCCTGTGGAGATAGGGGATGTTGAGGGACGAATGAAGCCCTTAGCCAGTTCCTCCTTGATGTAATCCTGCATAGCCTGAGTCTCTGGCTGAGACAGGGGGTAGACTCGGCCTCGTGGGGGTGCAGCATCAGGCAGGAGATCGATGACGCAGTTGGTGTCACGGTGTGGGGGTAACTTGGTTGCCTTCTGTTTACTGAATGCTTCAAGGAGGTTGTGGTATTGAGGTGGTAAGCCCTCCAGGGACTGGTGCTCCGCGGGTTGCTCGGGGGACACCGGCGGGCGCTGTGGAGCGCAGTGCAAGAAGCAGGCCGGGGACCAATGGGTGATTCTGAGTTCTCTCCCGGAAATCGCGGGGTCGTGCAAAGCCAGCCAAGGGAATCCAAGAATTAGTGGGTGACTTGGGGAACGGATGACGTGAAACTTTAGGGTCTCTGTGTGTGCCTGAAGTGCTCTTGTGCCGTGTGAGGTGATGGTGAGAGAGAGGTCTTCAGTAGTTAGGGAGACCTGGCCGCAGCCTAGCGGGAGCGCCATCTTGGAGGAGCAGGTAGCGGGAGCGGGCGGCGTGGTAATGGCGGCCGCCGCGGGGGCTTCCGGCTGCGGTCTGGGCAGGTTGAGAGCGGCGGTAAGGGCGTTCACAGAGCGAACGAGTTCCTCGGTCATAGAAGTAAGTGTGCCTAGCTGTTGGTGATGAGAAGCAAGCAGAGAGCCCTGGCGAGATACCTAAGACATGACATCCAACAAAGCCGCTGGATCCTGTTGCGGCGAAGTCATCTGTGACAAACTCTTAGACTTAGACTTAAGCTTTATTAGCGTTGTGACAGCCAGACAGAGTGTGTAGACATCAGCAGTGAGCAGAGTTTGTAGTCGGGGTACATAGTCCAAGATCATACACGGAAAAACAAACACGGGAAAAAACGCTCAGAAATATGTCCATAGGAACGATATGACTTCACAAAGAAGTAGCGGGGAACCGCCCCTTAAATAGGCGGAGAAAAGGCTTGCTTAGGCGCGAAGGTACGTGGGGCAAAAGTTGTCCAGGTGGAAAATAAAACTCGGGGGAAGGTTCCCGCTGCCGACGGTCGGAGAGCGCCACAGAAGCGGGATTATGTAATGTTTTAAAACTGCTTGTTTATGAAATAAGTACCTGTAACTGCATTTGCCTGTGTGTGTTTTATATTGTTCAGAGGTGGGTAGGTTTGAGGTATGGGTTTGGTTCTCCAATAAAAGTAAAAAAAAATCTATAATAAATTTATATATGCATGAAAACCATTACATTAAGCCAAACAACTGAAGGGGGTGATGTTAAATTTCATTTGTTCCTGATGAAATACAAAGCACTATAGCTGAGCATGTTCTTCTGCATGGACTGACCATGAATGAAGTTGGCTTACAGAATCACCAGCAGGGTTTCACTACTACTTATACATGCAATATAGTTCGAGAAAATAGCAGCAATTCAGAACATTCATTATTCTATGTACAGTAAATACTGTAGCACATGTTGTTCACCCTCAAACTCATTACTGTTGACTCTTATCCAGGTTGTCCTTACATGTGCTCCAAAGCTTTAGTCAGAGGATGCAGACTAAATCAATGTATTCAATCCAGTTTTTCTGGATTGCTATAAATCTCAAAACTATATACCAACTTGCACAAACCTCAAACTTCCTGGTAAAAACCTAATATTCTAGTCAAACGCATGTTTCCAAACTTTGGCTTCAGATGATGCACAATCCTGCCAAAAACACAAACACTGCCTAGAGAACCCTAGTGAGTAATTCAAAACACTGTTCCTAAAATGTCCTTTTGGCTAACAGGAATAATCTAGTAAATGTCTGTTACAGTATGCCACACAAATAGATAGACTTTAAGAAAAGGTTACTTTCGTCACACTACTGTACAGAGATCTTACAATAGCACTACAAAGGGAAAAGTTCAAAGACTAAACAACCGAATACACAGTAAACACACATTGGGTAAATAAATAATGAATAAGGGAATTACAGTAAAAACAATAAGTAACTAGCTAAACGCTGGCCATATACAAACTACACCAAGGTTGCATGATTTCAGCATGGCTTCACTAAGCTTCAAAAAACTCTTCAACACTTCATTTTAAAAACATTTCCCCTGAATGTTTAGTTAGCCTGTTACGGTTTATTTTCCAATTACAGCTGGATAAACATAATATAATATCATCTCTGTCTTTTTGATGCTATACTTGTAACTCAGTGAAAGTTTTTTTTCTTTCCTCTTTCCTCAGTGGTGAGACGGAAGTCATCTGATCCCAAGTAATGAGCAGACAGACTCGTGTTGCATATTTGATCCTTAAGCACACAATTATAGACCACCGTTTCCTATAACTGTATTCGGAGGAGGCGTATAAACAGAACAGATTTTCGTGGCCTAGTCAAGCACACCTAAACAACACACCCACTTGCTAGTATAGTCTGTGTATGAAATCCAAAAACAGTTGCTTTCCTGCAAGAAATAGATAGATAGATCTTGTTTGCTTAGGTTGGCAGGTCCAGACAGGTTGAGCAGCATGAGAACATAGAATTACAAGGCGATTAATTGTGTAGCTCAACTGATTTATTTCTGTCTCTACTCTCCCTCACACATTCCCTCTATTTTTTTAATCAATCCTTCAAAATATTACATATATTTCCATATATATATATTATATATATTTCTTTTTTTTTCAAATAGAATATTCCAGGAACAAATTAAATTAGACTAAACGTACAAAATCATGTAGTATCCATATTTTTCTGTCATGAGCTAATGAATTAAGAAATACCATTACTGGCACCATGCATCGGTGTTGTGATGAAGGCTCAGAAACATTCGGATCCATATGCAAGGCTTTATTTACTCGTTGTCGACAGACCGGCAACACCGGCAAGCAGAGATAGCAGAGACAGGCAATGGGGTAGTCAAAAGACAGGCTTACTTCACAAAACCAGGCAGCAGAGTTCATAGTCGTAGGCGCTGTCGGTGACAGGTGTAGAAACAAAAACATGATTTTTTTGTTTTAATGGAGGGTAGGGTGAGTTAAATATTAAATCAGAAAACATAGTTTTCATATTTCTTTCTCTCTGTGACCTTCTCTATAGACATATAATCCAAGTCTCTACACTTTCATGGTAACCCTCGCCTCATCCGTCAATAAAAGCTGTGATTATGCGCTCTTATGAACTGTACAAAACATACTCATTCAAGCTGCTCTCACACACGCAAACCAGTTTATGAATAATTAGGGAAGGTTTTGAATATGTCTACTCAAAGTTTACAGTACTGAATTTATAATGTGCAGTGTAACACAAGCAATAATATATGATGCCCTGAAATCCTCTAAGCCTGTGGCAGGAATGTTAGTGTAGAAAACAAAACAAAAAAAACTTTTTACATTAACAATAATATGCATCAGAGATTTCCCATTGCTGCCCTTAAGCTTATTGCTTTATAGAGGAATGAGGCACACTGCTCTCATTAAAAGATGTGATTCATGCGCTTTATTTCCACAGGTGGGTCACCTGACTTCACTGATTCATGTGAAATTATGATTTAGATAATTACCAATGTAATTTCAGTGAAAGCATGATTATAGCATCTCTTAGATGCCTCTGTACGGGTTGCTTTATGCAGATATGCATCAAACATGATTTGTATTCCATGTTCAATACGCTTAGTGACTTGATCTAAGATATGACTAAAATGAATGGAGTCTGTCTCTCTCCTCTTGGTGTGTATGAAACTGATGTGTTTAATATTAACAACTGGCCAGCTTTATGGTGGAAATAGAGACATACATCACTCTTCACATATATTGGCTCCTTGACTACAACACACACACCTTAATATAAATTGATGTGTGTTTGTGTGCATAAATAAAGCAAAGATGCAACTACAATAACTTTAGGTAACACTTTATTTTAAAAGTGTCCATAATACAGAGTAATTGCTTAGTAAGTACTTAGTAGTAGCCGTTGTACTTACATAAAACACTAAGTTATGGAACAGTTTGTATTTACAGTTGGTAATTATGTGAATGTAACAGGCAGATATTGTTACACATTTATAACAGACAGAGTATTATGACAACTTAAAATAAATTGTTAACTTAACTTTTTATTATTGATGAGACGGAAGCACAAAATACACTAGAATAAATTATTAGGTTAAAGTTACAGTATCAATTTATACTTGTTTTATATTTGTTTAAGGCATAAAGGAAGAAATGAATGTACTGTTTCATCTTCACTTGGACAAAATATCAAAATCCACATCTGAATCTGTAGATAGAACTGTAACTGTATGTTGCAGCAATTTTCTCAAGGCCTTGTTTGAAATGCAGTATTTCTAGTAAAGGCCATCTCTTCCTTCTTAAATGCAAATTGTGTGAGTTGTCTTTTTATGTTTATATTTTTAATTCATATATAATCATTTATTGAACATTGAAACATACACAACTAAGATTGTTCATCATTTCGTCACCTGCTTCTGCTCTTCTCTGAATTTTCTCAGTCAACGTCTTGTCCGACATTAAACACTCATTTTGGGCATCAACAGCTCTGCTGACTTGTTGTTCTGTTACTGGACTAACTGATATTTTCTGTAAGGATCTGACGTTCAAGGCTAAATATTATCTGGGGTGGAGACCCGATCTGTCATTTTAGTTTACCATTTTAGGAAATTAAAGAATAGTGATTAATTTTATTTCTGAAGCAATACTGACCCCTAGTGTTTATAGTTCAAAAGCCATGGCATGACTTTTAAATCAAATAAAAACAGAACAGAATAACAGAATAAAATTGATCTACAGCAACGACAATATATATATATATATATTTTTTTTTTTTTTTCAATAAATAAATAAATAAATCAATCACTTGAGACTGTGGTGGCTGCATCTGTACCCATCTAGGGGGTTGTGATAAAATTTTCGCCATTTTTAAGTTAAATTCATTAATCTGGAGCACTTTGAGAGTTCAAAAATATGAGCTCCAACCCTTGTTCAGTGTGCAAACTGAACAGAGAAAAAAATTTGTTGACAGCCTTAAAAAGGGTCTAGAAGTGCCCCTCTGGTCAGAATGTGTTCTTGCTTGACCATGCTACACCCCTCCACTAAGTTTTTGCCCTGTGCAATCGGTTCCATTTCCCCGACACCCCTGACAGCAACCTTAGTCTGTTTGTCAGAGTTTTTTAACATAAGAAATTCTGTACTACTGTGCAGTCGGTTGTTTCATGTCACGTGACTGTAACATATCAGTCTCACAAAAGTTCAGAATCCCTTGCAGCACTTTGTGCAGGCACTCTTCAGATTTTAGTAGCCTGGCATTAATTTAATTAACCCAGATTAAAAATTACCTTTTTAATCGAGAAGTCAAAACATTAATCAAAAACATTTTTAAAACACAAATATTAAGGATGGAATTATATTTAAGTGTTTAGGCCTACATGATTTCTGCAAGATTTTTTTAATCTGCCGTTTTGTTACCTTTTTAAGACCTGCACAGATAAAATTTTATTCTGGGTCCCAGCAGTAATATTTTAAAAACCTATTGTAAGCATTTTATTCTATTTGCTGACAAAATGTGTACAGAATTTTGCAACTGATCTAATGTCCTTATTATTGTGAGTGATGCGCTAATGACGACTGAGAGGTTGCAAGTAATAATAAAATTATTCATATAGTATTTATCACCTCCAAATGTTGATTTAGAATGTTATACGTTGTGGAGGAATTCGGGTGAGGAAAAATAGATGATAAAGATATAAATAAATAATTAAATGGCTCGCTGCAGTTCCACTTTCCACCACGGATTTACATTGTATAATGTGTGGGGCGCTGTTGAGTTCAGTATCATTTTTATGTTCGTTTTGGAAGCACTTCCAAATTTAATCTTAAAATGATAATTACGACTATTGCTATACCAATTAAGTTATTTAATACATTTTTATGGCTTTAAATGGCATAGTTTTTTTTTTAAATAGCACTTGTTTATTAAAAAATAAATAAATAAATGGGTTACTTAAATTCAGGACTTAAATCCTTTCAAAAACTCATGTGTTTAATGTTAATGTTTAATATTAATGTTAATGTAACAGCTGGCAAAATGCTTTTAATAGAGCGTCTGGTCCAATCATGTGGTTCTACGATCTGAAAAATGTGTTGCTGCTCGAGGGTGTGTAGCAAACATCTGACCAATCACGAAGCGCAAACTTAGTAAACTGCACCAATCAGTATCATCCTTACAAGTAGGCCATTCCGTTTGGCGGAAGTTGGCGTTGCTAACGTCAGTGCAAGCGTTACTGATCGTATCCAGTATTTATAGCGAGAAAAACACATCATTAGCCGGTAAGGTGTGTATGAAACTTAATGTCTTGTTTAATAAAGTGTGTATCTTGCCGCCGGTTTTAGAGTTTGGTGAACATTTTTTCTGTAGAAATGTGTGAATAGTGTTCATGACTTGTCATTTAAGTGCTGTAACAGTCATGGACTGTCTGCAATAAGCTGGACAAATATATTATTCCACAACATTACAGGTATTTATCCATTTTGTGAAATATTATAATTATAAAAATGCTTAAACGCCACTATGTTACGCTACAGTGATTTCAGTGGTTTCAAAGTGTCGACTATGTTTGACCAGAAGAACATTTTCATTTCATCTTCAGACTATGGAACAACATTAGACATGGCTGAAAATGATGACTTTATTTTACACTTTTTCATAAACTGTCAGACTCCTATCAGATTCACAAAAATGACACCAAACCTGATTTAACATGTTAATGCTTGACCTTCTTTCTTAAATTTCACACAGGCTTTCAGATAGTCTCTTGTGAGGATGTTGGGCATGTGTCCTTTGGGGTCTGGATCACGTGATTGATGGCAGCTCTGGCAGTTTTTCGTCACAGTGGCCCTCTTCTCTGGGGCTGGGGACCCGTTCTGTTCGGCCTGCTGGGGTCTGTATTTCTTCTGCTGCTGCCTTTAGCAGGAATAGAGGAACAATGCTGTGCCACGCTGAAGGGTCTCGCTCTTCTGCGCTGCCAGCTGTGGGGGGGTGTCCAGCGGCCTGTGGTGCACACCACCAGCCTGACAGTCCCTTTCACTGCACTAGACCTCCTGCCACAGAAAGTCAAGCCCAGTAAAGGTACAGATGAAGCTGCTGCTGACTTTGTGTTGATGAGCGGTTAGAGTGGCTTTAAGTAAAATTTACTAATGAATGAATGTTAGTCTTCATAATCTTATTCTCCTGGGACTCAGACATAGACTTTTGTCATCTATAGAGGGAATTATATTTGTCTTTGACACTATGCCTACATGTATCTTCTGCATTAAGCATGTTCAGGGGTTTTCAGAGATACTAAATGATTGGAAGTTTAACCGTGACAGCTGCTCCATATAGTGACTGTATGGCTCATTTCAGCTCTCGCATGGAGATCTATTTGTCTGGGGTTTTAAAACGCATTATGGCTCACTGTTTTGAGAGATGCCACGCTGTAGTGTACACCAGAACATACTTCAGCCTTATCAGCCATTTTAGGGATGTGTAGTACGTTAGTAGGGAAGAAACTAAATATATATTTATATATAGAGAGAGAGAGATTATAACAGGAATAGAACAAAATTACAGCATTATACTTGGTTTGGATCTGTAAATCCGAAAATATATTTTATATATATTTATATAATTTATATTCTAAATAAATATTATATATATCAATTTTTTCTTAAATATATACATGTACATTTATATACATAAAATAGATTTTTTTTTTCTCCAGCTAATTTTTTTTTTTTTTTTTTTTTTTAATCATTTTTCTTAACAGTAACACTTATAAATGTTATGCAGAATTTTTTTATGTTCCAGGCAATGACTCAAGTACCTCTTTTATTTTTGGATTTTTGTTGTAATTTAGTTATATGTTCAATAAGATTTACAAATGGCATTTCTTTTCAAAATTAGTTTCAAACCTGTTTTGTTCATCTCATTCGCTTCTGTGGACACAATTAAAATGATTATATTTGTGTCTTGAGATCTCAACAGATGCTAAAACACTGAAGATCATTGCAATTATTTTACAGGCTGTTTACTGTGTCATACATTTAGATTAAACAGATACAACTTAAAAAAAATATCTAAAAACGTATTGAAGTCTGTAGATTATGCATCTCTTTGCATCTGTTTGTTTACAGAGACTCAGCTGGAGGCAAAGGCGGCTCTCCAGCAGGCTTTGGAGATGAAGAAAAATGGCAAGAGGGAGAAAGCTCATAAGCTGCTCATCCACGCGCTCAACATGAACCCGGAGTTTGTGGAGGCGCTCACTGAATTAGGAACCATACTGGAGGAGGAAAAAGACGTCGTCCAAGCAGACCACCTTTACACCAAGGCCCTCGCCATCTCGCCCTGCAACGAGAAGGCTCTGGTGAGCAGGGATCGCACTCTCCCACTAGTAGAGGAAATAGATCAGCGCTACTTTGGAATCATCGATGGAAAGGTACGACGTCTCATGTCCATACCCAAAGGGAACTCTGCTCTGCGCCGAGTCATGGAGGAGACCTACTACCATCACATTTACCACACCGTGGCTATCGAAGGCAACACGCTCTCTCTGTCTGAGATTCGCCACATCATTGAGACTAGATACGCCGTTCCTGGAAAGAGCCTTCAAGAGCAAAACGAGGCAATTGGCGTCGATGTGGCAATGAAGTACATCAACACCACCCTTCTGTCCCGCGCCGGAGAGATCACTGTAAATGACATTCTAGAGATACACCGCCGGGTCCTAGGCTACGCCGATCCCGTGGAAGCGGGCCGATTTCGTGCCGGCCAGGTGTTTGTGGGCCATCACATCCCACCGCACCCCCAGGACTTAGACAGGCACATGCATGAGCTGGTGCAGTGGTTGAACTCAGAGGAAGCGCTGCATCTCCACCCGGTGGAGTTCGCAGCTCTCGCACACTATAAACTGGTTTACGTGCATCCCTTCGTGGATGGGAATGGACGGACGTCTCGTCTGCTCATGAACTTAATCCTGATGCAAGCTAGGTATCCACCGATCACCATTCGGAAAGAGCAGAGGGCGGAGTATTACGCTGCCCTGGACACTGCCAACGAAGGTGACGTGAGGCCCTTTATTCGCTTTATCGCGAAATGCACAGAAATTACGCTTGATACCCTACTGATAGCAACAAGTGAGCATGCAGTGGGGCTGCCCGGGGCTAGTCATCATGCATGTCCTGACTGTAAACACACCATACCTGCACATAGCTGATAGATATAAAAGCCTGTTTCTGCCACTGAATAGAACGTTTTTAAAAGGTTATTACAACTTTTTATCTCACAATTCAGAAAACAAAATCGAAGAGTTGCATGACGCAAACTCGCAACTCCTGAATTTTTTTCTCAGAATTTTGAGATATGAAGTTTTAAAGTCAGATTTGTGTGATGGAAACGTGTAATTTTGAGAAATAAACTCAAAATTGCGAATTATAAAGTCAGAATTGAAATATAACGTTGCAATTCTGAGAACATATCCGTCTTTTTTTTTCTGCTCACCGTTGGACTTTATAACTCACAATTTTTTATCACACAATTGCGAGTGAGTCAGAATTCCTAAAATATAAAGTAACAATTGTTACAATTTTCATGTAACGGAGAGTTTATATAGTTTTCAAAATTAAGAGTGAAAAAGAAGTCAGAATTGCAGGTTTGTATCACGCACTTCTGAGACGGAAAAGAAGTCAGAATTGTGACATTTATATCACAATTGTTATAATTGCGTATATTGTGAGTCAGAATTTCAAGATATAAAATAGCAATTCGGACTTTTATTTTTCATGTAATTGCAAGTTTAAATCTCTCAATTCAGAGAAAAAAAAAGTGAATTTTAAGATAAAAAATAGCAATAACCTTTTTTTTTCAAATTATTATTCAGTGGCAGAAACAGGCTTTCATAGATAGATGTATGTTGTTACGTGGAAAAAGATTTGCATGTGGTGTAAAGAAAGTGCCATATTAGCTGCATTCTGCTGCTAGCATGGGACCTACATAGATAGACTGTTGACCCATTTGAAGTTTGTGCATTTACGGAGTAGCTTTGTTCGTTATAAATCCTTCGACATGTCCACATTTTAGCCTCGACTTTGTTGGTTTTTAAATTTAAAAAAGAAAGAAAGAAAGAAAAGAAAAGCTCTTATTTACTGAACGAACAGTATTATGTCAGATCTTCAGCAGCTACATCCTTCTGCATGCGACTTAATGATAATGTTGCATAAATGAACACTGCTCTCTTTTGGGAACAATATTTTTTTGTGCTGTTTGTTTCTATACTTGGACTCCTAGTCTCAAAATGCAAGCTTGAGTTAATCTCCAATGAAGTTTGCTTGGAAAAAGGATTGTTAAATGTGAAAGATGATTTTCCGATGCTTTACTAGCTGAAGTGTTTGATATGAACAGCTTGTTACACATTTCTTACACAAGCTGGCAGGTTACAGCAAAAATTGTTCCAAAATGAATGTCTGCGATACCCAGCATGAGTAATAGTTGGCCTTAACATATCTACTTAGAATATGCTCCATGTTCCTTATAGTTGAAAAGATCATTTATTTTTTAGATGTTACCTAAGTACTTAGTCTTTTTTCCATATGAAAGTTCAGTGATTCTGATGTTTGATGAAATTAATAATTGCCTACATCTGTTCAAAATGTTGAGGAAAACGTATTATTTATAAGGAATATTAAGTTATTAATACATAATGTTAAGTACTTTTTTTGACTGAGTTTGCCACTATTTTCCAGCACTTTAATTATTTAAACATAGCTTTAATTTATTTTACTACTCGTAAAAGATATTTTATTGTGTGTAATAAATTACTGTGGATTTATGTCTTTTCTTTCGTCTTGGATAATGGCAGTGTTGTGAAATATGGAAAGCTGTACAGATCAAATCAAAAACATGGCTAAAACAAAAATGAGCACAAGCCATTTGTTTGACAACCACATACATTTAATTGCTTCATTAAACAATTTAGGCTTTGATAAAAAGAAAACCGTATGTCTACACACAATTTGAGCAACACAGGAAATACAACAGGAACATTATTAGAAATAATTATAAGAGAGCCTAAAGAGGACACTGACAGTGGTAAATAATGGCCAATCTAACAAATAATTGATACAACAAACCAAAATAAGAAAATGCACAATTTACCACATGTATACCATGTTTTCATTATTTTTAATGTTGAACAGGACATTGCAACGGCACGTTTTTTTAAATTGTTTTTCTCAATCACTACTGTAGGCCACTGTGGTGATCAAACGCAAATATATAGAGCTACTTTCATTTTTTTAGTTCAAAATATACAAATGCTTTACAAAACTATGGCCAACCATTGAGGGGTGTGAACAAGAATCAAACACATGAAAAAAAAAAAAAACACCGCAGGAGGGAACTGTCTAGTGTATGACACTGCAGTTAAAAAAATAGATCAGCTTAACATTTAATAGTGGATGAAATACACAAGTCCACCATAGCCACCAAAACAAGTAAATAATACTAATATCCAGGACATTTTAGATGATATATGATGTGTGTGTGTGTATATATATATATATATATATATATATACACACAATACAGTATAGGATGGGTTCACAGTCAGGTGAACTCGTAGTGGAAGGTTCTAGCGAAATACAGCTGCATAGATTCTTCAACTTCCAGGAAGGACCCAATCGGATCTAAAGCAGCAACTATGCTCCTCAGCCAGCCCTCGACTCAAGGACGAGCGTAAACCCACGTGTAGACTAATGAACTAAAACTGAAGTCTAGACTGAAGGTTGAACTGAATCTGGCTGTGGAGCACAAGCTTCAATCTTCAGACCATTATTGAGCACACAAGGTAAGGCAGGATTACAAGCCGTGTCAGCAATTAAACAAGATTCGAAGGGCAGCGCTTGGAGAAAATACAAAACGTGTGATAAAACTACAATCTACTCATTTCCAGGACAGTGCACAGCTTTTAATCAAAGCGCTGCAGTCTAATAAACACAAAAGTTCAAGGTGCTTGATTTTATTTGCTGACAAGATCACCCATTACTCCATTAGTCTTCATTTATGAAGACAGTTAGTTGTAAATCTACACATGCAAGACTGTTTCAAATGGTTGTGGTTCTGCAAATAAATTATTTATACAACATGCAGTTCAGAGAATGTGTAAAATAAAGGTTTTGATCTTTATTTTTTTGTTGTTGCCTTTGACAAGGCATCTACATATCAGCTGCCCCAATAGGGACCTACCGTGAAAAATGAAGCGGAGTTGAAACCTATTTATAATACATCATGTATCTTCTTATTAAATGTTCTTGCATATACCTTTTTAAAACAACGATCATCACATCGTTTGTTTTATCATCCTGTTAAAAAAATACTCGCTGACAAAATCTGAAATCTGCCCCCCCCCGCTCCCGCTCGTTTATTACTAAGAGATAAAGAAAACCATACAGCTCACATCTCCATGGTTGAGGTGTTAAAATAGTTTTCCTATATATCGGGAGTGGTCATGTATTTACAGAAAGTAGGCTAAATTAAAACGCTGTTTCTCCGCCGGACTTCTTAAGGACACAGCATGGCTTTCTGTCAAAAGGCAGGTATTCTTCTCGTGTTCTCTGCATACAGTGTCACTTTTTGAGGAGCATCCTGGCAAAGTCCTCGTTGGACAGAGACTTGGTTTGCGTGTCCAGGCTTGTGGTTCCAGGTCCTCCGTGCTCTCCATCTGTTACTGTGGCGTGTGGTGCAGAAACGGTCCCGTTCTCTGCTTTGGCATCTGGAGCACTTTGCCGGTATAGAGAGCGTGGCAGCAGAGAGATCTGAGTGCGTCCCTTTCCTCTCCTGAAAGAAAGGATCATGTGTAAAGAGTAAGAACTGATTTTTTTTAGCAACCAAACTTTTTTTTTTTTTTTTTTTTTTTTAATAAATCCGATAAATCTAATTAAACAAAATTTTATTTAAATAGTATTATTATTATTCTTCAAATAAAAAGTTACAAAAATCTGATAAGCCAACTTAATTACACAACTGTTAAATAAAAAAAACAACATTAATATTCAACTAATATTAAATATAAAACTATATTTCAGAGTAAAATCCTCTTATCTTTTTCAAAACTCAAGTTTTCCTTTGGGTGCAATAACATGGTATGCTGTGGTCCTAATACATATCGTAAGCGACCCAATGCAGAGATGAGTTTGTGTGGAGCAGTATTTACCGCAGAGACTGAGACACTTCATTCACACAGCATGCATATTTATCGAAATAAATTGAGCTTCTGAGCCACATTCCAATTTTTATTTCGATTAATCATTTAGCCCTAAAATTTATAATCCCAAATCGAATATCAGCGATAAATGCCTTTCCTCTGGAGACAAGGGTCTTATCTCTATCTAAGACCTGAGTTTTACACTATTACTCCTGACATCTACACAGCAGTAACTCAACACACAACCAGCTAACCAGTCGTATCATGTACTTACGCTCCCTGAGGTTGCCTCGACATTGATGCCCCCAGGATTCGACTTGGCGCTGCTTTATCTTCCATCTTCCTGCTCGGGGGGTTGCTAATGGCAACAGAGAGTGTGAAGTTCTCCAACATGGTGCCGTCCATCTTCAGCACAGCCTGCGAGGCCTGCGCTTCATTCTCGTATTCCACATACGCCAAACCCTACAGAGCACACGCATTAATGTGAATATGAAACAATGTAAGAAATAGGAATACCGGTTTAACTTTCTGACAACTTTTATTAGCTTGGAGATGACTTTACTGGGTTTCAGCAGATGAGCTGTATTCACAACACTTCAAAGTTTAAAACTTCCAAATAATTCTCCATTACTATTAACTATTTAAAGGCTTGAATTGCTCTGCTCCTTTTATTGTTCTTTCTAATCACAAAATGTGCTGTTCTTCCTCAGTTTAGTCTGGTTTCCCATTGCAAATTATATTCTTAAATCAAAATACATTTCCATGAGCAACTAAATGACACAAAAAGTCTTGTCTCATAAAAAAAATTCACGTGTTAAAACAAGAACAAAAATATTTATTATGGTTTAAGTATTCACTCAATTTTGTTCGGTTTCCGAGAACACAAGACTGATATCTTACTTTTGCAGCTCAAGTTTTAAGGATGTTAGATTTAAGGTTAAAGGATGTTATTTGAATTGGACAAAATACTGAAGACAAAAATACTTAAGACATGAAGTAATTACTGTAACAATTACAGCACTTTCAAAAGTAGAGAATCATTTCAGAAAGTCTGCATTTATTATTAGAAATACACAGTGTAACTGTAATATTGTGCAGAATTTATTTATAGTGATTAATTCATCATTATTGCAGTTTCACAACATACTTTAAAAAAAAATGATGGTATATGCAGATTTGCTGCTCTATTTTTTGTGCTCACTTAATGATGATGGTTATTACCAGGAGTTACATTTTTGCAGCTTAATTGTTTTTAACACTTCAAGATTCTGTGTTATATGCAAACTATATCTATAAATAAAAAACAACATTTAGCTGAAACAGAATTGTTAGTAACATCTTTTTACTGTACCTTTATATCAATGTATTTGTAATGTACTGTACACAATTATTTTGTACATGCACTATACTCTGCAGGATTCTGGGACAGTCTATCTGTGTATTTATATTACGGACAGGGGCCTTCCACGCACCTTAGGTTTGCCGGAGCGGTTGGTGACAAGCCGGATGGCTTTCACTGTGCCGTGATGTTTACAGAGATCCTCCAGTGTCTCTTTAGTGCAGGAGTACGGCAGGCCCGAGATAAAGATCTTGTGCTTCTCCATTGCTGTGTTGTACTTAAAAACCTACACATTACACAAACGATTCACATTTTAATAATGACAAACTAATAAGAAATGTATTACAAATGATTCACTTGAACATAAAGAAACACTACATCACAAGTTCAGTAGTACACATTCTAGATACCTTAAAGTCAGGATTCTTATTCTTGTCCACACAAGGAGACACATACATGGGCCGCCCATCCACCTCCTGCCTGTCCAGTTTCAGCGCCTCGGATGCAGCCAGTCTGTCCTCAAACTGCACATAGCAATAGCCTCTAAACACACCTTTCGGTGTAAACACGGGCCGTACCTGCTGTACAGTCCCACAACCCTGAAACAATGTTCGCAGTTTGCCCTCTGGGTCCTCCAGATTGAAAGCCAAGTTACTGACAAATACACTGTCTTCATCTTTGCGCTGCTCCTTTGATGCGTCCTGGGGCTGTCGCAGGGCTTCAGAAAGTCCCTGTTGGTTCTTACGGAAACCAGGTGGCTCAGATTTACGTGGTGGTGGAGCTCGTCGGCCGAAAAGCCCACTTTCCGTCTCCATGAGCTCCTCTGTGGCTGTGCTACCAAAGTCCTCCCCTCGGAGCCTCTTGGACGGCAGTTCTGCACACATTTGATATGTCAGTAGAGCTGAAGTCTAAACCAAACTTGTTTGGAAATGACTTCCAATTTCTCTAAAAACAGATTTTTTTTTAACTAACAGAATTATGCAACTTCACCCATACCTGCATCCTCTCCCCATTCCTCCTCATACTCCTCTTCAGCTTTCCGTTTATCACCCGTTCTGTTTGCTTTCTGCCCCTTCTTTTGGGCTTTTTTATCTGACTTGGCTTTTCTCCTGTGCTCGGCTTTCTCCTCCTCTTGTCTGGCTAGAAGAGCCTCTTTTTCAGCCACCTGCAGAAACACCATCAGAAGGACATTTCTACATGGCAAGCTTCCAGACAAGCCTGATACATTAATCTGCTCGCTTGTCACATTAACTCTAAAAAGGGACATTTAAAAATGAAACAGATGTCAAGTGTGCTGAAAATCACAAAGGCTAGTTAGGACTTACTCTCGCTCTCTGCTCATTCACTCTGTTGAGTTTAGTCTCTGTTTTTTGGACTGCAGCATCCCAGTCCTCCAGAGAGCCTGAGAGAGACAATAACAACCACATAAATCCTACAAATCTGGGCACCTATATAAACATAAATCTATGTATGCTTCAATTAACTCACCCTCCACTCTTTCAAAGTTGAGCAGGACATCGCAGACATGCTCAGGGTAGTCAGATGTACACTGTACAGCTCTGTGGAGAGCCTTCCTGCAGTGAGCAGCATCTCCATATGACCTGATCCACACACACATAAAGAGGTAAAACAGCAGCCTTCACATGACAAAGTTTTTAAGACAACAAAATTAAATCAAAATAAGATCAACTTATTAATACGCACTATTCTGAAGAGAAAAACTGTGACAATGCTGGCGAATTATTAGATTAGAGCTATGCTTTACAGTAGATTTTATTAATTTTCTCAAAATGGACTTAGCTGACTCTATAGAGTCATTTCTTTGGTCGATTCCCACAAATCAAACGATCATTTCGAAAATTAATTTTGCCAGCAAAGGTAACCAAGGTTTGTTTTCATTATTTAATCAAATTGTATTACCTTGCTCAATCCCAAAAAAGTAATTAATTGTTCTGCTGATATAACCAAGGTCTCAGTCAAGTGAAAAATGATATTAACTAATATCATTATAGCACACAACCCCCATTTTGATCCAGTCAAATCCTGATGGATAAACATGATCCCCAACATTACTTCCTGAATATATTGCTTAAATCAATAATGTTACACAACTGAAGTCAAATGTGTTGCAAATGCCGCTTCATGTCATCTTTAAAGCCCAGTGTTTCTCAAACTTATTTTGACTTAAAGGTATCCATAGTATAACAGATTTTAGTGTATTTAATTAATCAATATTTAATAAACTCCTCAAATGTGTGTAAAACCCGCTTTATCATGTTCCCCTGTGTTACTGGAGAAAGGTCCAAAAAGCATCTTGTGCATCAACGAAAGTGAAAACATCTCATCGGATGCATAAACTGCTAAAAATCACTGACCTTTCCAGATTGTAATATTCCAGCCACATGTTGGCATATTTCGCATTCCCTTTTGTCATGATGCTGTCCCACAGTTCACGGGCCTTCTGCATGTTCTTACAATGTAAGGCCTGTTTAAAGCAATCAAACACAAGCAGCACTTTAACAACTACGGACAGACTGTAATCAGCAGAACCACATTAGTTAATGGAGGATGGACAGATGCAACAGTATAGTGTTCCCTCACCTCTATCCTTGCCCAGATCTGCATTATTGTGCAGGACAGATCTCCACTTTCACTGAACCCTGAGAAGTGAGATAGTAGTTACATGTGTCTTTTTAATACAAGTGCGCTCTCATACATCACAAAAACAGATGAGATACTCACTTTCTTCAACATCCTGTTTCAGGTATTCAAGGGAGCGTGCAAAAGCTGCCCGCAGCTCATCCAACTCCCTGCTCCATTCTGCAATAATCAACACATCCATTAATAATAAATCATCAAATTCACTTATCAGATAACAGCTGCCAAGACATGAGAAAGTAAAAGAATACTTGTAATAAAACACAGAGAAAATGAAAAAGAAGCATATGCTCCTGCCTTTGCCGAAATCAACACGTCTCCTCAGGTAGTCCAGATTAGATTGCCAGATTTCGACATAATCAGTCGCCTGGATGAACCCTGCGTTCAAGGCCTTTTCAAACACATCTGAAAAAAAAAAAATCATAACGCTTGTTAAAAATTTCAACTCCTGTGTGGTAAAATTATTTGTTCCATTCCTGCAAATTTTTTCTGCCATTCATAAACTGGGTTCAGCCCTGGTTCACCATGATAAAATGGCCCCAGGTCACCAGATCTCAATCCAAAAGAGCACTTTGGGATGTGGCGTAAAGGCAGATTTGCATCAAGGATGTGCAGCCAACAAATCTACAGCAAATTTACAGTCACACCTGAGCGTATGCCACAACTAGAATCTAGCAAAGTATAGTAAATAAAGTGGCCGAAGAGTGTAGTAAATGTAAATAAACTTAAAACATAAAACTGCAAGCCAATATTGTGATTAAAATAATTAGAATATGATTTTTGAATTCCCAGATATTGCCTTTCCTTTTATTTATGTATTTGGAAAGTACCTGTCACTGTCTGATGGTCAGCCCCATGCCTCTCTAAAGCCAGAAGATAACTCTTCCACAGGCTCATGGTCCAGGGACAGTTCCTGACGGCTCGCTCATGAGCAGATAACACTAGGTCTTTAATTTTCAACTGACGATCCTGAGGTTGAAAAAAAAAAAAAAAAAGACAATTATGAGCAAAGTAACAGAATCATTTGTAAACAATTTTTATTCACAAGCCACATCCAATAAGAGCAGATATTTGACTACTTTTTCCAATCTGACAAAGAAAAATAGGCCTGACATCCTGGTCAAATATTGGTTTGAACAACTCAGAACATCAGAATTATAGACCAGTTTCAGACAGATGCAGAGGAAATGAGAATAAATAGAATGCGGTTCTAAAAACATGTCTGCACCCTCAGGTTGTGAGCCAGCTGATTTTTGCAAATGTACAGCATGTAAATGTTCTTTTAAGGATTAATTGGGGAAGGAAATCATTATCTTGATTAATCCAAACAGCTGTTTGGAGAGAGACCTTGCTTGTTTACCTACTATATACCTCATATAAAATGCAAAAATTGCAGATGGCCTATTCACAGTGAAATGTAAACAAACAGTATGAATCACAAGCAAATTCAAACTGAGTATATTAAAAAGATATTAAAAGCCTTAATATCTTTTCACACCAACAACAATT
>JAUYWG010000038.1:2714587-2738857 GCA_034779775.1 Enteromius afrohamiltoni | reverse complement strand
TATATTTATTTATTTTTTTTTCCCCACACACACACTTTTGATGAAAGCTTAATTCTCAGTGTAATAAGATTAATATGAATCCAATTTTATATAAAGTCTTGATTAACTTGCCTTGGAAAAGACCATTTAGAAATCTAATGGTCATAGGACACTTTACAGAATTGCTTGTTAAAACGCAAAATAACTGGTTTCCAGTCTTTTGGCCTTGAGCACAAAAGCAACTGAACATGCTCCAGGAAGAGCAGGTGTGTGTGTGTGTGTGTGTGTGCGTGTGTGTGAGATGAGTAGTCTGTAATTACTATAATACCCCACCCAATCCAGCACTGCTGTTCTGCTGCCAACTTATTTACAAGCACCTTTGCTGCGCAAAGATACATATTACATCAAGCTAAATCACTCCTCCATTGTAAGAGATTGTAAGATAAATCTGTCTGTGGGAAACTGTCTTACATCAATAATTATTCAGTAAAATGCAATATTGCCTCTACAAATGGAGGAGATGGATAAAATCTCTGCTTTGTAAACCCTATCCCAATTCAACATCTGCTCACTGCTCTTCAAAGTGGTTTCATCAAAGACAGAATGATGATATCTGCTGAAGTGTGAGTCACGGTTACATTGCGCTTTAAAAGCATACCAAGTCTGTTAATAGGAAGGAACATTTAGACTGCTAAAATATGACAGATAAAATGTCCAAATGCTCTAGCTGAACAGTTGATAGATGGATGTCAGAAGAAAATATTCATTCCTTTCTAAGGAAACTGATGTAACGTTCCATCCTAAAGTGGTGCAGGTCATCGGTTACGTAGGAGGCTTTAGATACAATATAGCACTTTGTAAAACCAAGTAAAAACCTCCCTATACCCATTAAGCAAAGCAGCTATGTGACTCACGGTGTGAGATGCATATAATTTAGTTAAATAGCATCTGAATTTAATCACCTAAGAGAGAACAAGCATGAAGGCTCGATTTAATTACTTCACACATCCATAGCTGCGAGGAATTCAACCGCCTGAACAGGCTCCACCAACACACTCCAGCCCTTAATGCAGAAGTTCATTAAGTTCAGTCGTTGAATCAGAAAGCCCAAATGGATCTGTCCTGCTAATATGGGGAGGTGTCATTCTCTTCCCATAATGTTCTCATTTTTCTCTCCCTATACGCCTCCCACTCTTTCTGTCTCGTTAGTTCCCCCCCCTTCTACTTACCTCCATCTGGTGAGGAGCTGGCTCTCTAATGTGTTCTCAGCTGCAACTACGCTACTGCACATTTGTGGCTTGTGCATCTCATTACCATCCCATTAAAGCAATTAATATGTTCCTGAATAAACGGAGGAAGGTGTGTAATTGGCACAGGTGTGGATCACCAAGTTTGTGAGCTGTGCCAAGGCCTGTTCGGTGAAAGCAGTGCTTATGAGAACATGTGCTTATCAGAGACACTCACCAAATACGTGGTGTATTTGATCCACAGGTCCGGCACGAGGCAGTTCTCCGCCAGCGCTCGCTCGAATATGATCTGGACACGAGCCGGATCTCCTTCTTTTATCTCGAAGTCTATGTAAGCTTGATACTCTGCCAGCTTTGGAGGTTCAGAGACCATCTAGAAAATAAATATGAAAAGCATTAGACAGCTCAAAAGAGAAACAACAGCTTTTGAATGCAACTGGGAAGAGAATTTCTTTTCTCTTTTTTTTTAATACCGAAAAATTACATCTGTTCTAATAAAAAGGTCGCAAGAGCACTTATCTGATTACGCAACATGAACAGCAGCCATAGCTTTCGGCAATTCAAACTATTTGTGAAGTACAGTTAAATTTAATTTACTTCTTTCTAGGAACATGCCACAATCTCCATTTTCATAGTGAGATTTAATATTGTTCCCTCATTTCAGTTATTCCTGTAATTTGAGAGAATTTTAAATATGAATATTGTGAATATGCACATGTTAAATGTGAAAATCTGCAGCTTAAATAACAGAATACAAGTCTTGATTGTACATATTAATTTCTGAGAGCTTCACTGCAACAAAAACAGGGTCACTGATTAGTTTATGTATTTTTCAGGCTGAGGTCTACAAGCATGAAAACAAGCTTTAAAGTCAACATTGGCTACCCAAACCCATTTTGTTTCTTTACTGTGCTGAATGTCCAAGAAAAACAGGATATTCTAAGAGGGGAAAAAAAGGTAGAGTGGTTGATTTTGTCCATCAGGAATCAATTAAATAGTAAAAAGGGTGTGGTTTGTGCAGTCAACTTTAAAGGACTTCTGCCAACAACAAATGGATAAGCAGCATTAGTGATGTCAGCCAAAAAGGTTGTTTCAGAGATGGTTCAAGCCTTTAATGTTTCAACAGATCAAAAACAGAGAAGAAACGAAAGAATCGAGGAAACAAAAAAGACCATGAAGTAAAAAATGAGATTAAATTAACTGAGATTTCATTTTTGACTTCTGAGTAGGTGTAAAACGTTGAGGAGAATATGTTTGTGAACAAAGAAACTTCATTTATGTTTGTTTAATCAGACTCTCTAAAATGACACTTGTAAAGACAAGCAGGCTTTTGCTAGAAAGCATGTTAAAAATCACAATCACTATCTTTACCATCACAGCTGCTGCCGGAGACATAATTTCACATCAAATTAAATGAGAAAATCATATCTCTACAGCAGTAAAACAAGTGTGCAGTTACCAAAGCCTCCTCGAAAGGTTTGCACTTCTCCAACTGTTGCAAGGCACGTCTGTACTGGTGCGTGACCGTCTCAGGTACACCATCATCAGCCCAATCCGAGTACTCCGCATAGGTTCCCTCCATATCTACAGAACACAATATCAATGCAAAGAGATCAGAAAGCAAGTTTTTTAAAAGCAGTCTTTCATTCATCTGTGTTGCAGGAACACAGAGTGTCTGTTCGGTTTCAAAAGACGCTTTGAATAACACAGTGATTCAGATACTACAGCATTTCTCACCTATATTATCCCTACAAGGCCTATTTTTGACAAAGAAGAGGCTACATAAACATGAGCTACGCTGTACAAAAACCTAATCTGCGATCTGGCTCTCTTAGCTGAGTGGGATGTGATCAGAGCCTTCTCCTCTGCATCTCCGGTGCCAAATGCAGCCAACAAGAGAGAAGCGGGGAAAAAAACCCTGCTCACAAAACCAGACCATCTGGCTATCTGCTGGCTCTCCTGTTTCCAGCATCTGGCAGCGCTGATGTCTACCTGACATGACTGGCATTGCTTTCAGAAATGCTCATGAAAGGAAACCACTCGCAACAATCAATATTATTTGTAACTTAAATCTTAATCAATCCCATCTGACCTGATCTTAGTTCTGTCTAGACATGTTCTTCTTAGTTTATTTTATTTCTGCCAAATTGCGCAATCTTATAGTCATAGCCTAAATTCTTTCGGCTTCGATTCTCCCGACCCTTTCTGTCTGTGGACAGGTTTTCCGATTATTTATTCCAAAACTGAAAAGAGAACTGAAAGAGCGAGAGAAGAGAAACAAAGCAGCTCTCACCCATCAGAGGTACTGCTAGCTGCCGTCTAAAAAGTGTGTGTATGCGTTCGAGCTGGGCGCTTAGCAGCTCCTGCTGCTCCTGTGATGGAACGCTGCCAGGAGGAGGCTGGAAAACAGAGGAGTTAAAACACTGTCACCAATAACATAAGAGATTTATTTAACATCAATAGTCATACTTCTCAGTACAATTCATGTAATATTTAATATCTAGTATTATGGGTCAGCTATTTTTTATAGCATTTTAATGCCATCCTGATATTCTGCAATAAATCTGAGTAGGAACCCAGAGTAAATACCTGGACCGTGGAGAGAATAACAATCTCGAACTCCCTGTAGGCCTCCCAGATTGAAGCTCCTTTAGTCATGTGTAAACCCACTGCAGTCAGGGCTCTCTCAAAGATGGAGCGAACCCGCTCAATGCCTCCCTGGGCTCCCATTCCCCCGATGGAGTACTGTACGTATTCCAACCAGATCTCTGGACCTGTGGATGGGTTTACCATTATCTCTTTTTTAATTCACCATCACAGGTTTACCTCAAAACAATCCATCTTACAATTGAGCAGCAATTACACATTTATAACATTTTTGGTTTTACACTTGATCATTACAATTAGCCAAATACAAGACCAATTTAAAAAAACAAAGTGAATCCAATTAAGCCACACTTACACATATAATCCTTGACAGCCCTCTCAAACAGCTCATAGACTTTCTCACGGTCTGATTCGTCTTCTGTCAGGCGGATTTCATCCTTCAGCCAGTCCAGCCAAATCTCTGTTCCACCAAATAAATCAGTCAAACACAGTTACACAATGCCTACATCGCCTCATAATAAAATCTTGACATTCCTTTACATTAAACGCATGCACTGGCAAAGATTTTTTCCAATTATCACAATTCAAACTGTTTCCCACTGGGCTGCTGCAAAACAGTCCTGTTCATGGAAATCATCATTCCTGGAGAGCAAGGAGTACTCAAACCTCAACAACGAATCAAAAATAGCCTCTAAAAGCACCTGCTGTGCTTTCACATTATATAATCCACAGAAATATCTCTGTTGCAGTATCAGAGAAAAATCTGCCTAATACAAAAAGAGGAACAATAAACAAACAAAATAAAGAATTTCCCACCTTCAGTCAGAGGAAAGAGTTCACTCATCTTCTGCCTGGCCTTGCGCAGTCTGTGAAGCTTTGCTTCTTGCCGCAGGAGTTTGATTAGGTCTACATGGCAGTTGTAGTCAAATGCATTGATTGACAGCTGTAGAAATGGCACATGGGGTTTTGACATTAGCACACATTTATTTGTATGTTCTAAATGAATTGACTCACCAAGTATTTTGCACTTCAGCATCACATCAATGTGAGATTACACTGCACAAAGAAAAATCTAAATTATGAAGCATACAAGAAAAATATCCTCCGATTGCAATGCTTCTGGAAGTATGAAAGATATGAACTAAATCCTAAACTGCATTACTGCATACTCTTTCCAAACATTTAACAACTAATATGTCTGGATGGAAGGATGGCTTCTTCTGGACAAGGCCGGCATTCACTGTAGTCTAGCATGAAAGAGTGGGAGACACTGGCACAGCGCCACTTCCCACGAAGAGAGAAACTGTGTGGGACTGTGTGGAAAATCATTGGAATAAATCAGATAATGGATAACAATGTGACTTCTTGTAATTGATCAACTACATCTTGCAGGAAACAAGTGAATCTCTGCTTATATATTCCAATAAAACAAACTGGGTGATGGATTAGAAATCGGACACACTTAGTTGACATTACAGCTGTTGCATGACTGCGGTTTCACAGAAATCATCAGTGACTTTAGTGGTCAGGAATGCTCTGAACTGAACACAATACATGCAAGGCCACAGAGACTAAAACTAACCTGTGCACTATTCATGTTTAAATTACAGAAAAAGCTGTCACTTTTGTAGGAAAAATACACATTTAACCGGTCTAAGCCGGGGTTTTTTCTTCTAGCTTGGTCAGTTCAGTAATTACATTAACCCTTTTAAAAAACCAAGTTCTACTTTTCTGCCTGGGAAACTAACTAAAGACCAGCTTATCCAAGTTGTACATCTATCTTAATGCATTTGTCAGAAGCTTTTATCCAAAGTGACTTACACTGCTTCCAAGGCATACATCTGATCAGTTCACTCATACTTTCCCTGGAAACTGAACCCATGACCTTGGTATTCTGAGCCAGACCATCTTAAAGGGACAATTCACTCAAAAATTAAAATTGTGTCATCATTTACTGACCCTTCAGTTGGTTTATTTCTTCTTTTGAACATAGAAGAATGTAGAACAATGTGGCTACCAATCATACAGCTTACAGATTTAAAACATTTTGAGGGCAAGAAAATTACAGCGTTTTTTTAAAATGGTATAGATGCATGCATCAGTGCATATCAGACACTTATTCTCACATGAACTTACGTAGAAGAACAAACATGCAGTACTACAAATATATGCAATCCCTTTATTTGGCCTTTCTGGTGTTTACATCAACTATACAGTTCATCAAAACAAAAACAACTCCATAACAGAAGGTCAAAGCCCAGGACTAAGCAATAAGGAGTCCCAAAACAAACACGTGGACATGACCATTACAACCACTGCGCAATAGTGTCCATCTTCCTAACCCCTCTGAAAGCCTCCTGCTACGGCATGTTGTACGTATCGTTAACCTAAAATTACTATGTTTTAAACATGACTCAAATCTAAAGCCATCGCAGGAACTAATATGCGTTTCTTGACTACTTTGTTGCATGTGAGCTCTGTGGCGCCAATTTGAACTAACGTTACGTGCACGAGTCATCAAAACACTCCAACACTTAACTTTATTACTGCATATTACACAAAGTCTTTTGACGTGCAAGGTCAGGAAGATCCCTAAACACGCCTGGGCCTGAATATTGGTGCCAAAGCGAAGTAAAAAGGCTAAATAAAAAGGTATTTCAGTGGGTTACATATCAAGCCTTCGCTAGCCCGCTTAAGCCTCTGTTAGCCACATTCCTCAGGAACAGTTTTGCATTTCTATATTTTTATCACTCCTGGCCACGTATTTGGTAAGTTATTCACGTATGACATCTCTAGTAAACGGGCTCTGTCAAATACATGTACAGAAACTCCCTGACAGTGCCGTTCGTGCGGTGTTTAGAAAGCTGCGTATGTGAAGAGAGTCGCTAGCCTCATTCATTCCTCTCACCTGTTCCTCAAGCCTCTGGATCTCCGCTTCATTTTCGCGCTCGTCTTCAGACGTATCCTCTTCATCTTCCTCCTCGGAATGCTCAACTCCCATCCCTTCCTCTTCTTCTTCCTCGGACTCCATCTCTCGCTCCATGCCCTCAGCCTCCTCTTCGATATCTGGCAACAACGTCTGCTCTTCGTTACCCGTCGCCGCCATGTTGAGTACTATCTGCCTGGAAACAGGGGCAGGGCTCGCGCACACAGCACAAGAACTCGCGCGAAAAACAGGGAGCTCGTGCAGCGAGAAGGCGGGGTCGTTGGCATTTGTGCATGTATTGCTTTGCAACGAAATTCTTTGTGGTGGTTTGGGAAAAGTCTCGTTCTTCGTCTGTCATCAGTGTTGGGGAAAGTTACTTTTAAAAGTAATGAATTGCAATATTGCGTAACTCCCTTAAAAAGTAACTAGGTACATTACTTGATTACTTTTTATGGAAAGTAATGGGCGCGTTACTTTATGCGTTACTTTTAAATGTGGGCGGAGTCCAAAATAGCTGTAATAACATATTGTGACATTCTCAGATATACATACATATATTACCAGTTTTGGGGAGTAACTGGTAAAATGAAACTTAATTATGTAGCCTAATTTAATTACAAAATAAATGTAAATGCAATCTGTTACAGTTACTGAGGGAAAAAGTGTAATTAAATTACAGATAAGATTAGACTAATTTCCTTGCAAAACTGCTTTAGCTTGAGGAGATTAGGACACAGAATAGGATGCATGCTTATAAACTTTTATTTCCTTTTTGAGTTTATGTATATGCTTTATCTTTTAATTTAACTGTTTTTTCCCCAAGGCATTTGTTAGATGCCTGTTTTTTCTCTGTCATAGCTGTAAACTATCCTGTCATTTTAAATAAGTATTTAATCTCAAAGTAAAAACAAACGCTGGTTTTGTGATGGCTGTGCTTTCAAATCAAATGATTATAAAGTAAAGAAGGATTTTGAAACAGTAATCAAATGTAATCAACTTTAATAAAGCAATAGTAATAGTCCCTTCCCAACACTACATATAACATACATGCATGTATATACGCTACCGTTCAAAAATGTGGGGTCAGTAAGATATTTAATGGTTTTTAAAGATGTTTCTTCTGCTCATCAAGGCTGCATTTATTAGACTAAAAATCCAGAAAAAACTGTAATATTGTGAAATATCATTTCAATTTAAAATAACTGTTTTCTGTGTGAATATATTTTAGAATTTAATTTATTCCTGTGATACAAAGCATCATTACTCCAGTCTTCAGTGTCACATGATCCTGTCAGAAATCATTCTAATATGCTGATGTTTTATTATCAGTGTTGGAAACAGATGCTTATAGTCTTTTTATGATTCTTTGATCATTCAAATATTAAAAAGAAAAGCATTTATTTAAAATGCATAATAATGTTCAGAACTACCGTTACAGTAGTTTACTGTTTCACTACTGTTTTTTTTTCTTTCACTACTGTTTAATTTTTATTCTTTCTTCTTTGAAAGAAATGAATGCTTTTATTAACCAATTGTTCATTAATTCAATGAACAAAAAAGTCACAGCATAGATTTACATTTTAGAAATGTTTTATATTTGGTAAAAAAAAATTGTTTTTTTTTTTACTTGTTATTAATCAAAGAAAAATCAAAATCAAAATCAATAAAAAATCACGTTCCAAAAAATATATTTGGCAGCACAACTCTTTTCAACATTGATAATTCTGTAATAAATCAGCAAATTAAAATGATTTCTGAAAAGATCATGTGACACTGAAGACTGGAGTAATGATGCTTTGTGTCACAGGAATAAATTACATTTTATACATTTTATACAAATTAAATTATAAAATATAAAATAAACATTACATATTTTACTGACCCCAAAATTTTGATCGGTAGTGTACATATTTTATATTGTTGGGAATATTCAAAACTTTTTCAATTGATAAATGTAATATTTTTTTTAAGTTCACGGTGAAATCCCTCCCCCTGCTGGTTGAACGGCATGTAAACAGCAGTGATATAATATTTAATACAGTATGTAGAAACGCTCAGCTTCATATAATGCAAAGAGGAAAAGTATATTATTTATAATAAATATTACTAAAATGTGAGCAGTGCAGTGAAAGCGCTACTGCTACTGTATTACCCTTAGGGGTTAATGTTAGCTTGTATAAAACAGCAGTGAAACAAATTATAAGGCAGAAAATATCTATACAATATCATCTGAATGTAAAATGAAGTCACTAATGTAAGATACAATATTAGATTTGGATAATGCAGTGAAAGCGCTCCCCCTGGCGGCTGACCTGGTTTATGCAGTGACGTCGGTCAGTCTTCATCATGGCGTTAGCAGCGGCAGCCAAGCGCTGTGCATCTTCTGTACTTTTCAGTAAATCTTTGCCAATACTGGAGCTCAGAATAGCCTGCTCTTATCATAAAAAGGTACGTGTCACTTGTTCTTATTACTGTCGGCCGTGGAACGAGAATTGATGTATGATTACGTTGTAATTCCCAATGTTTTGGACCAACTTTAAACGTGGTGCTAGCTAAGCTAACGTTAGTTTACTGCGTACATAAACAAACCAGCGGAACATTGTACACGTACGACAATATTTCCCTCGGTATGTTTAAGCATAAAACATGTCATCAGCTGGTCTATGTATTTTGGACTAAATTAGAATGACATCGATCCATATTTAGAGTTCGTGTCATAATCCAGTTGTGCAACTGTCCTACAAACTCACCAGTGGTGACTTTCACTATCTTAACCGTGCCACAGGTGAATAAACCTATATACTGACAGTTTTAATAAATAAGGTATTTAAAGATTAATAATCTCTGTTATGAGGGGCACTGTTATTTATCAAGGGCAAGGGTTGCCTTTGGTGTAAACTGTTATTACAAATCCTCTGATGAATGTCTTTGATTGTTAAATATGATCAGGATGTCTTAAATATCATACCTTTTCCCCCCTGAAGGTGGTGGACCACTATGAGAACCCCAGAAATGTTGGTTCTCTTGACAAGAATGCCAAGAATGTAGGCACTGGCTTGGTAGGTGCACCTGCATGCGGGGATGTTATGAAACTACAGGTAATTGAAATTGTTATATATAAATATATATAAAAGGCTGTCAAAAGTTTTTCTTTACATAATAAATGTGTATTATGTATATATTTCAAGATAAGTGCAGTAAAGCTTTGGAGAAGTTTTGTTTATAATTATATATAATAAGAATATATACATGTCAATATTTTCAAGATATTTATCAAGATTGTTTTATATGCACTGTAAACACAAATATATTATATAAGAACTTTTATTTTGGATGCCATTACTCTTTTGACAGCCCTAACATATATATAGACACACACTGTTTACATCAGTGACTTTGTTTTGTTGCTAACCTGTCTGACAGATTCAGGTGGACGAGAATGGCAAGATAATAGATGCCAGATTCAAAACATTTGGCTGTGGCTCAGCCATTGCTTCCAGCTCACTGGCTACAGAGTGGGTGAAGGGAAAATCGGTGAGTCACTGTGACTCAGATCAGTGCATAAATTCTTGGTGTCATCAGATTATGTCATTGTGCTTCATATTTGTTCTCTCAAGTATTCCTACCAGCATTTCAATGTACTCTTTTCTATGTACAGATTGATGAAGCCCTGAAAATCAAAAACACAGAGATTGCCAAAGAGCTTTGTTTACCACCAGTCAAACTTCATTGCTCTAGTAAGTGGCCTTTTGAGATTGCAAACACGTTGATGACATAAGAAAACATAAAATGCTCTGATTTCATAAACCTGTTTGGGTTTTTTTTTCTGGCAGTGCTTGCAGAGGATGCTATCAAGGCTGCATTAGCAGACTACAGACTCAAACAGAAGGATGACAAGGAGACATTGGCGGAAGCTCGAAATTAATGTCCTCATTCACAGACGAGTCACAGTCACCCACATGCTTTCTGAGGATGAAATAAATACATTAGCAGGCGTGTATCATTGCTACTCTGTTCGCACTGCATTTGCGTTGCTGGTTTGAAATGGCTTGCATTTACTGACTGTGAAGATCTTTTGGAGTAAAGTTTTCTCCTGTATCTCTGAATCACGCACATGAAAATAAACTCTTTATTTCCTAAAGATCTCTTACCCTCACATGAAATATAATCTATATACTGCAAAGTTTGTAAATGTGCTCTTCTACCGTTTATAAAAAGGAAAGTAGGGGATTTGAAAAATGTCTATTTGTTTAGATTTTCAGAGGGATCATTATAGTTTTGGCTGGGATTTGTAAGCAAAAAAAAAAAACAACAAAAAAACCTAATTTGACTTTGGTGCTGTATTTGCTTTGTTGCAAAAACTTAATAAAGGTGTAAATATCCATGTTGCATTATCCATCATGTTGTATTATGCTCTACACACAACATTTGCTATAACACAAGTCATGAATGTGTGCTAATGTCTCCTTGAACTTGTGGAAGTGGTGCAACTCTCAGGTTTTGTAAAAGGATGTTCTTCAGTACCAAAAGCACTGTAAGCATCAGCAGTGCTGTAAGCACACAAAGAACAGCCAGGATCGCAATGAGCGCCGGATCACTGGACTGTAGTATCATCCGAGGAGTGAGTTCAATGTCTCTAGTTGTGGTCAGTGTACCAGAGACAGTGCCTGATGCTCCGGGTGGCTTACCTGTCGAATTCTCCAAACAACCAATTTCCCCATCTGTGGTTGGACTGTAGGGTACTTGGGTGGATTGGGGTATAAAATATGTCAAATTGAGAGAAAGGCATTCTTCGTAGCTCAGTCTCTCTAAGGTGGGCTGGTCTGACCCAAAAAAGGACCTTGATATTGTACTCTCAGATAGTTTCGAAGATTCTCGACAAGAACTTGTGTTGCAAGCAGCATTAGATCTAACCAACATTGATGCACTTGTGCTCTGTTCTATATTACTTTCAACCACTTTCCCAGGTTCCGTATTCACCCATGTTGATATTCTTCCAATGGGCTTAAAAAGTTTTGGGCAGATGGCCATGACTGATAGAGTTAATAACATCCTCTGTGCGAGGTGCAAAGGCGCTGTACATACTAGATCTGTCGCCATTCGTAACCTGTCTGTCAGTAGCCACCTATAAAGATACAGGATGTCACATTCACAAACCCACAAGTTATCGGCTAGTTCCACTGATCTGAGATGGGACAATCCATCAAAAGCATGCTCGGGTATAGAGCGCAAACAGTTACTGTTAATCTTTAACACTTGCAGGTTCACCAGTGCACCCAAGGAGGACAGATCTAGTGTAGATATGCAGTTCGCCGACACATCCAGGTGAATTAGTGAAGATGGCAGGTTTGAAGGTAGACGAGATAATCTGTTCCCCTTCAGAGTCAACATCCTCAGTCTGGTTAGACCTTGCAGTGCCCCTGGCTGAATCGATCGTATCCGGTTATCCTCCAGATCCAAGCGTGTGAGGTTCCCGAGCTGCCTCAGAGACCCAGCGGTGATGTATGTGATCTGGTTCTCCTGAAGCTGAAGGGTCTCCAGACTTGACGGAAGCCCACGAGGAAAACGAACCAGTTGGTTGTGACTGAGGCTCAGCTCCTGCAGGCCAGAATATGGCTGGAACACATTATCCACGTTGCAGAGCTGATTCCGGGCTACGGAAAGGACGGCGGTGCTTAGGGGGACGGAGCGAGGAAGGGTATGCAGACCAAGAGACTCACACAGAACCAGAGCACCAGGACTGGGACAGCAGCAGCCTTTAGGGCAGGGGGGCACAACAAGGCCAGCAAGGATAGACGAAGAGATATACAACAAAAGACAGCAGAGAAGACTAGGACGCATGGCTCACTTGTGGGAAAAGATGGAGAGGGACAGATAAAGGAAAGAGGAAGGTAGTAATTAGTAACTGCTTTTAATTTACCAAAAATTAACCAGTTAAACAAAATGAATTACCATGATGGACTCTGCAGCTCCTCCAGGACGTATTTCCTTTCTTGAGCTATCAAACGTGTCACATAAGGATGTGGTACTCATCATTCTTGCACTGTCTCAGCTGACCCTTCACTTTCACTGTATCTGCGTCACGTCTTTAACCTCTCAGCTCTTTCCTCACGTTCCTTCCAGAGAGCGGTCCGTGCTCACCCTGAAAATTCTGGGTAGCAGCCCATCAAACTTTAATGGCAGCCTTAAGGTTTTGAGTTACCTGTTTTGTATCTTCTTCTCAATGCAAATTAATTGGGCACTCCGCTTGCTTTTCCCGTGACAGAGCTGCACTGGGTTAGTAGAGTAGTTTTCTGATAGGAAACATGTTTAATAACTATTCTGCACGAGGAATATGTTATTTGAGTGTCTGAAGAACAAAAATAACGGTAACAGTAATGCTAATGGTAGCCAAAATCATGTTCAAGTCTTCAACTTATTGTTCAGAAGTGAAGAGAGTTCACTCTCACCCAAAGTGAAGAGAAAGCAATGGTCATTTCCAGAATTATTTAGCACCTTGTAGACAAAAGAGGGGACAATTCGACCTTGAGCCAAGGTTCTTTTTCAGGGCTCAAGTTTCTGGCTTCACTGCATAACTTTTGTAGTATAGTAGTATAGTCTACACTTTGGTAACTACCAACACTTGGCCTTGTGCCATGGTAGTGGGGTTTCATTTCAGTTATGAGGCTAATTAGCATTCAGCTGGCTATTAATCAATGATAGGCTGATAACATCATTGTAACAAAAGCTGCATGTAGTTAAAGAGGTGTGAGGATTGTTTTTCTGGAAAAAATAACTTGCATGAGAGTTTCTACTTCTAAATCAAATTGTGAAGTTGATTGCCTGGTTCTATGGCAACCAGCATATTTAAACTAAGATTAGATATTTCTAGATCTCTCTGAGAGCCTGTTGGAATGAGCTTCTGAAATATTAATTGGACATTGTATGGATGTGACAAAAGCTCTGTAGCTGCCGCCGTTATGCTCCGTTGGGCTCCATTGCTTAGGTTCTTGAGTTTCATATGCTTCAACCAAGCCAAAGCAATTCTTTTGAAACGGAAACAGGCAGAACAAGGAAGCCGTAGCACTGATAGTTACAAAAATGTTCTATTTCAAATAAATGCCATTCTTTTGAACATTTCATATTCAAACAGGTTTGAGGTTTCCACAAAAGTATTAAGTAGTACGGCTATTTGGCACCGATAGGAGAAATGTATGCAGAGCACCAAATCTGCATATTAGAATGATTTCTGAAAGGAATTTCTGTAAAGGAGCTTCTGAAATGTTGAATCAGTTAATGTATTTAAAAAATAAATAAAATGCAGCCTTGGTGATCATAAGACTTCTTTTGAAAACAAACCATACAGACCCCAAACCTTTGAATATTCCTGTATGTGTATCTCTGAAGCAATCAATTTATTTAGAACAAAGCAGAAGAGTTCGTTTTCTGAGAGTTTATTTTTCATGACAAAAGCTAACGAAATCCAATACTGAGGAAAGTCATGAAGCTTAGATAAACAACTGATAAGAGCTCTGGAAAATACAGCATAAATTATGGGTTACCATGCATATAGACATTTCATATGTGAAATACAACTGAGAGGAAAGTGGTCAGAAAACGTTTCAACAGATGTTTTTCATAAGTCTCTCAGAAGTAGAAAGTGATTCACAAAATAGTTTCAAGTGTTATTTATTTTCCATATGAATAATCATAATAATATTCTCAGGTTTTTTTCCTCATTTAGCACATCAATTATTGAAGAAACAAAATAAACTGACAAAACATTTTTTTTTTCCACTGTTCCTTGGATGGCACATACACAGAGTAAGAGTGTGGGCATCATATCTACCAAAAGATTCATATCTACCAGTAAAAAAAGTTGGGATCAAGGTCATTTCTGCCCGGTACAGTAAAAGCTTTTACGCTGTGGTGTGATTGGCCTTTCTGAGGTGGCACGTACAGACCAGCGGCTGACTGGAGGTGACATTTGAGGTGGTAGCCTGAGGCTCCTCTTTCTTCTTGGGCTCGTCTTTCTGCATCTCCACTTCCTCAACATCCTCCACCTTTTGGACTTCTTTCGGCTTGGATCGGGGGTCTTTTCCATCCTTCTCACCCACCAGTGCTTTAGTGGGTTCCCGTAAGGTCTTTGCGCTTGCGGTCTTACCTTCCTGAATCTGGTTATGTGGTTTCTCCATAGCTTTACTGGACTGGCTCATGTATTTTCTGGGTGCATAGGTCTTTGGAGGATAGTAGGCCTCAAGCTTGCGTTTGTGACTCATCGCTGAAGCGCAGCAGACGATGAAGATGATGACGACCAACAGAGAGGTCACGACAATGATGAGAAGCAAATTCTCCTTCAGGAAGTCCACCACCTGGTTGAAAAGGAAGTCTTTGATGCGGATGAAAGTGGCTGTTATGATGGGAGGAGGCGAGGGAGATGGAGGAACATGGGTGGTACGAGCGATGGGAAAGATGAGTTCGGGTTCATCCCCGCTTCCCTCCATTGATACGTTGAATGGGGCGGGCTTGGCGAAGCAACTGCTGCTCCAGAGAGCAGCCAGGAGCAGGCAAACAAAGCGCAGAGAGAGTGACATGCTTCCTCTAAAGACCTGAAAGAATGTGGACACAGACGCAGCCGTTACTAGTCATTCAGAAACGTGAAGTGAGCATTTTGTTTTATAAAGGTGGTTACAGCAGTTCGTAATACATATTTGGAAGATCCTAATTTACGATTCCGTTTAACACATACATGACCCACAAAGCAAGTCAAATTTTTAAAATTAAGATTTATACATCATCTGAAAGCTGAATAAGTAAGCTTTGCATTGATGTATGGTTAGCACAGGACACTATTTGGCTGAAATACAACTACTTAAAAATCTGGAATCAGAGGGTGCAAAAATATCTAAAAATCCCCTTTTAAGTCATCCAAATGAAGTTCTTAGCAAACATTAAGTTACGTTTTGATATTTGAGGTAGAAAATTGACCCAATATCTTCATGAAACATGATCTATACTTAACCTAATGATTTTTGGCATGAAAGAGAAATGTAAACATTTTAAACCATTCAATATATTGTTGGCTATTGCTACAAATATACCTGTGCTGACTGGTTTTGTGCTCCAGAATCACAAACTATTATATAAGACCAAACCTAATCCTAACTATAACCATATATTAAGTACATATAGTTATAATAAATAATATTCAGTACTTACATGTATAATAACACTGTAAAAAGGACACCTAAAAATACAATGTACCCCATTTTAAAATCCTGTTAGCTGATGCATTTACTAATGTTAACTAAGAATGATCAATACATTTGTTCCATTGTTTGAGGTTAGTTCATCTTTTCCCAGGTCCATCAAATATAAAAGATACAACTTTTGATTTTTTAATATTGTAGAAGTAAAGATTAGTCGTAAGAGTAGTAAGATTATTATTATTCATTATTTCATGTTAGCTACTGCAGTTAATTAATGTTAACAAATGGAGGTGTAGTGTGTTAAGAAATTGTATTTTTGTTTTTGTTAAAGAATCTTTATATTTTTTTTCTTTACCAAGTTAAAATAAATGGTAAACAAAATCCAAATTTGTCAAATAAAATAGCACCAAAATGAATTAAAATTAAAAACAAATAATAAAAAAAAAACACAAAGAACCACAGCACTTTTTTATTATGTGTACCATGGTATTGGGAATAGTAAAATATAAATATAACATTACATTATTTGTTTACAACTAAATAATGAATTTGTATTGTATTGCAAAGGTCATAGAGATTTTATGTAGACTACAATATAATGGTTTATACAAATATACAAATATAATTACCAAGTGTCTACTCACATAGAGGTCTCTGTATTATCAGTGCTATCAATTCACAGTGAATCACAGGAAGGAAGATGCTTGTAAAACACACACATTGCTGTAGACTCTCTACTCTCTGAGAGTGAATTTTCATGTTTCTGTTTCCTCGCAGGAGAGGAGCTATTCCTGTTACATCCAGTCATTACTTATTTGGGGTGGAGGCAGAGGGAGCCCAGGCCTGGTTTGTAATTTCCTTGCCTGGCTGATGCCACCCGCTCACCACAGAAAAGCAAAAGCAAGGCCAGATATATATTTGTGAGGGTGCAGCAAGGCGTGGGAGAGCCGCAGCTCACAGGCCTGTATTTACAGCCCAGCTGCCACAGACCAGCGAGACTATTTCTGCGCTGCTCAAGAACACACAGATCATATTCATACGCTTTCCACAGCATCAAGAAACCTGCATTATATTACCGTGAAATCGGTAATATTGGAAGGATAAGCTAATCAACCAGTAGCAGGTTAAGGTTTGAAGGGAATTTCCCCAAATGAACCCCATCAGAACTGACGGTGCAAACCACATACTGACTACTATCCAATAGTCTTACCTCTATTGTCTTTACTTCTTTAAAACCTATTTTTATAAAACATTTCCTCCTTAGTGCCAACCACACAGGCTAACCCTTAGCTCTGACCACGTTCTCGGTTCTGCTAATCAGAAGGCATTCAGTCACTTGTACAGTTTTGTATTAACGTACAATATGAGGTAACCTCTGCAATGTGTTGGAGGAATTTAATTTAAAATAAAAGCAAAAACAGGAAGCATCTGCTAAATTAATCCAATTAGAATATTGTCTGTGCAGACCACAAAAATAAAATAGGATATATTTTTACAGTAAAACAGGGAATGCAAAAATGTGCATCCTTTGCGTAGATGGCATTAAAATAAAAAACAGTTTGGCTTTTTTGCATAAGACAGTATATTTTGTGTAAAGCGCAAAAAAGGGACACAAAAGTGAACACTTGTTTTAAAATGCTTTTCACATATCACCACTATAAGCCCAGTTTTTGTTTTTAATAGATAGTACATATTTTTCATTTGATAAGTTGGACCAATGGGTTAAAATTAATACAATTATGTAAAAGAAGCGGAGGTGGTTCTAATAAAAGATCTCAATTACCAGAAAGATACTGGTAATTGAGGTTTTGCATTTATTTCTACTTTGTGAGGTCACTCACTATATCAGAAAAACATGAAACCCATCAGAATTTTATCAAGACTCTTGAGTAATTGCTAAGAAATCCATTTGAAATGAGATGTGACCTCTATATCAACAAGTTATTTATAACATGTGAAACCAAAACGTCAAATAAACTCAATGAAGGAAATGTTAAAATACTCACTGACGACGTTATTTCCTGTCTCTTCCTGTCACTTTGACAACGCTTTAAGCTACAGGTATGCAAAATAAAAAAAAGACAAATAAGAGTTGGTAAAGAAAAAAAGCTGCTTGTTCCTGTCCTGAATGGCTCATGGAAGATTCTGACTGTGTGGGTTTTCCTAAAAAATCTGGATAATTGCACAAGGACATTTCCCTCCCCTCTTGCTCCATCTCCTCCCTTTTTCTGTCCTCCTCTCCTCCAGAACAATGATGGAGGCATGGGATAAGAATAATACAGCAATCCATTTCAAGTAATGGCTGCATACAACAACTCACATTCACTTTAAAATGTAAGAGATCCAGGTCACTTCAATTAAATGATTTATTTAACATTTATAAAATTGGTTTGGCTAAAAGTAACTGAGTTATCGCTGTATGACTTTGTCATTTTGCACAACATTCACTTGAACACATCCATACTAATGCTCCCTACAGAGAATGTACATAGAAAAAAAACACTATAGTACAAAATAAACAAACTAAATGTGATTTTTTTTTTTGGCTAAGTTGGCTTTGGCCATTTTCTTAAAGTCACACAAAAGAAAGTGTGTCATTTCTGTGGAAAAACTAAACTCTTTTTGGGTATATGTGAAAGCGTATATTTTATGTACATTTGCAATGATAACATGTTATATTCTGATAATCTCCAACATCGTTCTGTTGGAGTAAATTATATAGCGCTAGCCGCACCGCAGACAGGAATAGACTATACTCAGCAATACATTCTGCCAAGCCCTACTAATGCCTGAGCTCCTTAGACAACCTCGTAGCTCAATATATCAAAGAAATGATTAAATATAACATCTTTACACTTCAAAAAAACAATTAAATGTTCCACTGATTAAATAAATGATGTGGATGACTGTACAGCAAATCATAAAACGGTTGTTTTAAAAGCCAGGCATCAGATTATTGGTAGAGCTTCTTTTGAGTGAGAAAACCGATAAACTGGGTCAATCCTGAGCACTGACTTCATGCTTAAAACCATAAAAAAATAAAATAAAATAGATGCATCCTGTTTGTCAGTGCATAGGTCTACATTTCTAAAGAGGGCCTTCGGTATCAGGAAGAAAGCTGTTTAGAGTGAGATTATCTCCGTCAGGATCTCCATCCTCACTATTGGGGATCAGTGCTCCGTTACTTTTGGGATGCCGTCTTGGCTTTGGAACTGGGTGATCGGTGTCGTTCATCAGGGCAGAAATGCAGACCATCTCAGTCTCCTGGAGGAGATGCGCCTTATGCCTGTATCTGTACCCCGAGAGCTTGGTAGCCAGGCAGATGGTGCTAATGATGAAGATGGTGGTTAAAGCAGCCATGGAGGCGATGGCGATGAGGCAACGACTCACAAGTCCATCCCCTTGAGAAGAGGCAGTAGAACACGAGTGAGTCGTGGTTGTGGTCGATTTTTTAGTGCCTGCTGTGGTAAGGTTTTTTGCACTTGTGGACATTCCTGTCGTCGTCGTCGCTGCTGTCGTGAGCTTCTCTGTGACTTTATCTGTAGACGCAGGAAATGTGGGTCTGAGTGAAATGTGTCCAGTACCGTTATTTATTGTGGGAAGTGGGGTGTTATTTGCGCTCTCGTTATTTGTTGACCAGTGAACTGTCAGGTTCTCGGTTCCTGAAGTGGAGCTTTGTTGGGTGTGGTTCAAATCTGGAGCATGGTGGTAAACTGTAGTCGCAGAGATGTTTGAATCAGATACTGTGTGTAACGTACTCGAAGCCTTTAAAGTTTCCACGGTGGTGCTGGGTGCATTCTCGTCTGGAGCTACGGTTGCTGTACTGTGTACGTTGGTGTTTATCGTTGTCGCATGGGGACTAATTTCCCTTTTCATCCTAAAAGATCTTGGCGTGACCAAACTGCTCAAAGTCAGCACAAAAACAAGAACTGGTAGTCGGTTAGTCACCTTCGCCATCTGCATGAAAAGGACAGAGAATGTTGCAATAGTGTTTTAGACACACAAAACATCAGCTTTATTTTCATATTCATATGCTGTATGGTTATTCCTCCCTAGTATATTCAGCGGAGAGGAACTTTCAGAGCGAGAAGTGAGAGCCAACTGAAGTCCAGCAACAATGGAAGAACAAAACACCTGATGGCTGCCTACTTAGTTTGAGACTATAGCATGTGGTTACACCATTACTTCCTTTTAGTTGACAAAGTGTCGTTGTTTTACAGTTATCCACACTTAAAAACGTAAGATTAAAAAATGTCACCCTTGCGGTTATGATCACACTTCATAAAACCTTTACCAGTTTACTCTCAGATATTTAGTCATGTACACTCCACAGTTGATGGGTTTTCAAAAGAAACGCCACACTATATTAACCAAACATCCGATTTTTGACAAAATGCGCTAAGGCAGAATTCAAATAGAACTCAAAAAGTACATACCATCTGTTTTTACCGTTGATCTGAAGTTCAATGGAACGGTAGGCCCCCTCACACACTCACAATGTAATGTCGCAAAACCTACTCACTGCAAAAAAAAAAAAATACAGGAAGTCAAACCTCATGAAGCGTCAGGCAAAAGCCGAGGTGACGCAAACACAAATGAGCAAGAGAGAGACTTAAATATCACATCTTAGTTCCCTAAAACACTTACTTGTAACCAACCACGCTTCCACAAAAAGGGGTTTAATAATTAGAGACAAAAAAAGAGACACACAAAGGCCAATGTTTCAGTTTATTTTTTTATTTTTCTGGTAATCAGTAAGACTCTTGACTCTTCAAGTATCTACTGATACTTGAAGCAGATGAATGAACAAAAATGGTACAGTTATGCACAAATTGGAATTTCTAGATCTCCTTCCTTTTGATTTTTATTTCATTTTAAACATTAAAGGCTCACAGTGTGCATAATGATGAGGGGGGAATGGGGAATTCTTTAAAACCATCAAACTCCAAATGATGGACAAACACCTTCCTACAGCCAAAGAAACCCTAAAAAATAATATATTTACAAACAGCATCAAAATTAATCACTTGCATCCAGCCTTCTTCCTGCATTATCTTTTCAACCTACAAAAATCCCTTTCAACTTCAATCAACCACACACTGGAGGATGCATCACAGATGCCTCCTGAGGCCACTGAAACACTCAACATGGATCCATCGCAAAGCTTGGCACTTCTCTACCCATAAACACGGCCCCTACATTTTCAAACCCTTCACTTTAAAACTTCACCAAGAAAAGAATGCGAGAGAATGACTGTCAGACACAGATCTGAAGTTCTTGTAGGTCACAGAATGCTTCCAAGGTCAGAAGACGCTAGCTATTTTAGACCAAAAAGCACAAAGAGGGAGGATGCTTTTTAGAATCTATAAAAGAGGCACTAGACAGTGATGTGAAATGAAAATGAGATATGTAGAAGCGTCAAAACGAAAACCACAAGAGAACGCTCTGACGTAGGATGTAGCCAAAGCAATCTGAACAGCAGAATCACAGTTTCCTTTCTTTCTGGCATGGCCAAAAAAAAAAAGATTGCTGGCATCAGCTTGAACTTGTTGCACACATAACACGTTCCTGAAATCATCATCTAGACGTGAGCCGTCCCTGGAGAGAACTGGTTCTGCTTGACTGGGAGAGCAAGAGAGACAGTGCATCGCAAACAGACTTATTAGGAAAAGGAAGTCAATCATTGACTCACTATTATGCTGGTTGTCATGGTCTACAATGCACAACAAGAGCATGTACATCAACTGAGATGGTGTGGACGGCACAACTCAAGATGAGAATCGGAGGTATTAATGAGAAAGCAAAGCAAACCTAACGGTGTTTCTTCGACCTGAACCTGAACAAAGTCAGAGTAAAAGCTATCGAGCTGGTAAAGCAACAGAGTTTTGCGGTGATATCTAGTTCTGAGCTTATATAAACATGTTTTGGGATGTGAAACTAGAAGCTGAGACCTTCTAGAGTTTACAAAGCGAGACCCGTACTGGTTCTGGTTTCATTCAGGAGACGGAATATGAATGAAGAAAGGTTCAGATACGAGGAAACAAGATAGGGGAAAAACTGACTCAGTTTGGTTTTATTACAATTATGATGAGCAATGAAGAAAATGTGAGTGGAGTACACACTGGCTGTATTCATGGCACCCATCAGAACCACAGTTATTTAGATTAATTATATTTTAATACTTTTAAATTGGTACCCGATTTAAAAAAAAAAAAAAGAAGTCATCCTTAGTGGAATATTTTAGTGCACCTGTATTGGTTTCCAGTACTGGTTTGTAAACTTTGTCAACTCTACATGTTTGATTAAAATCTGTATTTTTTTATTCGCTCGAAAGACACCAACGACATTGAGGAAAGGTTCCACTTTATTTCCCCTCCTTGCATTACTAGCATATAGCTTTGTCCCTTATACAAAGTACAAAATGAAAAGCTAGTCAAATACTGTCAGGGAGGTAAGGGAGCAAAATTTGGCAGCTCAGAAGGGCGAGAGGGTAACTGCAATACTGATGAACTTTGAGCTCATCAGGTTCATGTAACTGTTTCATGATGCAATCTGCTTAGTCAAAATTTTAATAAGAAGAATGAAACAAAACAAAAAAACTTAAGACCTTTCAAGAACACCAGATAAAACACAGCCGTTGCAGAAAGATTTGGAGTGAGACTGAGTAAAAAGCTAAACAGGGCAAATTTAGAGAGTTTCTGGTTTTCCAAATGGCTATGAGGTACAAACAGGTTTTGGGGATTGCAAAAAAAAAAAAAAAAAAAAAAAAAAAAAAAACAAAACAAAAAATGTATCATCTTGGAATGTTGGAGTCTTTTCAAGGCAGGCTTCAGACGGAACGCTGTCATGGTGATTGGCAGTGACGGGTCCCGCCCACCTGGCCAATGGGATATCCTGAATAGAAGTAGGGGAAGGGATTTCAGGGTCCATTAGATGTCCATTTTAGACAGCTGCTCCTCAAGTTTGGCAATTCTTTTTTCCTGACTGCTGACCAACTCTCTGAGAGATTTCATTTCTTTCAAAACCTCTTCCAGCTTAGCTTCACTTTTCTGTTAAGAAAAGAAAAACAAGAGAGAAAAATTAAGGATACATTTTTATATATTTGAATATATAGTGTAACCCCACACACACACACAAATAAATTTGTTCTAGGTACATGGATACATATATGACATGGAAACTGAAAGAAAATAAAAAAAAAGTAAATATGACTTATGCATTAATGTATTATGTACCTATTTAACTTGCATTTATATTTATTTCATTTTAATACTTGGTTACGGCAAATTTTAAACATTTCAAAGTTTTTCTTTTTAATTCATGAAAATCGTTAGAATTGTAGTTAAGAATTATAATACGGCATATGCAAATAATTAAGCCAGCTTGAAGAATAATCTTTGGGTGTGATGAATAGCAGCCAACTCTGCTCCTGTGATTACAGCTCTGAGCAGAGAGCTGGGTTTAGTGGGTGGGACACACATGTGCTGTTGCTGTCATGTGGTTAAACAGGCATGTGGTTAGGGGTTGGGTCTGCTGTAGAACATCCTTAAAACTGTAAAAAAGCTATATAAAAGTCAAAAAGAGAAGTTGGCCTTGAGCAATACAATAATTTAGCTGCATGAAGGTCACAACTGAAGCACAGTGTAATACGGCTAAAGAAATAGTAGTCAATTATTATATATTAGGGAATTAGGGAATTTAGATGTAGGAAAAATGGAATGCCGTTGGATGATAAAACGAACAGGAAAAAGTAAATTAGCAAATAATTCCCACTTACGATAGACGGTGTGGAGGTGGCGGTCTTGACAGCAGGAGCAGTATTCTCTGTGTTCTTGCTTATCTTGTTGTCTAGGACGTTCTTCTTGATCACTTTGAGATCCCGGTTCTTCCCTGGGATGTATCCATGTTTCAGGGATATCAGGATAGGATCTCCGTTCTTCCCTTCAAACCATTCCTCTGCCTCCAAGGGGGCGTCCGGACCCGCCGTGTCGGGGTAAAGGTCATCCTGGAACAAGTCCGACTGATGGAAGGAAGAGTGTTATTAGTTTTAAGATATGCAGGATATGAATCATGCAAATCATTCAATCAAACATGCAAAAGTAGAAATGCAGATGCAGAGTTCAGTTACTTGGTGTCATAGCCGTTTTCTGAATTTATGGCTTTTGATTTTTCTTTTTTTGTCCACGCATATTATTAGTGCTGTCAAATTATTGCAATTAATTGCATCCAAAATAAATTATATATATATATATGTGTGTGTGTGTGTGTGTGTGGCATATATATATATATATATATATATATATATATATAAAAATAAAAAAAT
>JAUYWG010000038.1:2673145-2697664 GCA_034779775.1 Enteromius afrohamiltoni | reverse complement strand
TGCATACACACACACACACATTTATGTATGAGAGAGAGAGCCTGGTTAGAGGTTTTTAAAACTTCTACAGAGGAAGAGCAAGTATTTTTCAGCATGACGTGGCCTAAACATGCTCACCAACTTTGAGACTGCAAGCAAAGTACCCTCCATTTCTAACAGCTCTGACACAAACAGATCAAGGTAGACGTCTGATGAATCATAGTGGTCATAATCGCCTCCATTTGTAGAGACGCAGGGTTCTAATTATGTGTGTGTACATTCAACCATGGACAAAGAACATAAGCGTGACAAAGCTGCAGCTTGAGACCACTTAAGTTGGGGTTGCAGCAAATAAAAGGATCAACTCTACACCTTTACCCAACATCAATTTTACAGAAAAGGTTCACCAATCCATTTTACGGCTTGGCTCTCGCCCACAGTTACGACAATCTCACCTCAGCTTCTTGTAGGTGTAAGACTTCTCTTCTTCTAAAGCAATGTTCTTCTCAAACTCTCATGGAATAGTTCACTGTACGTTTACGCTTTACACCAAAAAGGGGGGGGTTGTGTTTAGTTGTAACAAAAATACCAAGCCCTGCCCCACGACTGACAAAAATAACAGTGTTCGCATGAGCAGGTGAGAGAAGATTGAGCGCGAGTGCTTGAATTGCGCGTGGATGACATATCAAACGCGTATGAGGGTTTGAAAGGAGCTCACAGGCCTTCTTTACATGTACATCTGTTTTTCTCCCGAGCTCACCAGCATCAGTGGTGCGCTCGCTTATTAATGGCATAGATTAAGTGTGGTTTTCGCAAACTGGTTGCTGCGGCGGGGCTCAGCATCATGATGTCTATCCGCCATCGGCAATGGACAATGGCATCATCTATCAACCCAATCCTAATACACACACACATTATTTAAACAAGAACCTGTATTTTAGATGCGATTCATTGTTTGACGGTACTAATTTCTTTAAATATTTCCAAATCAGAATTTGACTAGCCATCTAAAACAAACAAGCATAGGATGCAATGGCACAGTTTAATTTTACAGATCCCTCACCTTATGAAGAGGCAAAACCATGAACGCTCCTCCTCCGCTGGCTTCCACAATTATAGCAACAAATTTGGGGTTGACCGCACAGAATGCGCTATCCCACGTGACTCGGGACACCCTGATGTCATCGTAGCACTGGTCGTTCTTCACCGCCTGGCCGAACACATGCCGGAACTTACTCTGTCGCACAACCCGTTTGAACATATCTGTAGAGGAAAAACAGACAAGAATGGTGAATTAAGGCATCACATCAACGCTCGAGCGTTTTCACTGAACAAACACCAACCACATTCAGGAAGAAATGCATGAATGCATGGCATTTCAACCATTTTCACAGTTTCATGGTTCATGCCATGCATCCTTAACTTTTCTTTCAGGACAAGTAGATCTGCAGAACGTTAACGCTTTTCCAGCGCAATTGGATGCAAATTTTGATTTTGGCACACCATCATCACATTAGTGCCCTGCAATCTGTAATCCAACTGTATGTGTAAATAGCACTTTAACAGTGCTTAAATATGGTCTTAATCCACTCGCTTGTTTAAATATAATCCTGACAAGTCCTGCAACGGTCGCAGTGTCAATAATTACCTGAGCAGAACAGTGGCACTTCAACATGACACCGTTAACTGCTAAATCTGCCAAACATTCACATGATTTCAGAGTGTCTGGCACAAAGAGCAATGATGAAATCCATCTTAAAGAGTTCAAAGTGGGACAAGCTCGTTTTGACAGAACACGTACCAGATGGGTTCACTACAGCCAATGTGGAAAAGAACCAGAATAAATCCCTACTCAGAGCGCATTACTCACCCGATTGCCCACAGCAAACTCCATATCAGCGTCAACACTACACATTGGTCTCTACCCTATCTATATGTTTCGGCTTGTCTTGAGGCGGTTCTAAAACAAACCTGAATTACGAGAACTTTTCTGTCTTTGTGCCATTTCCCAATGAAAACAACTGAGGCCCAACTAAAACGGTAGAAACGCTAGGACTGTATTGAGTCAAGAGACCAGAAAAAAAATAACTAAATACAGCTCTCATTGCTCAGGGGGTGAGAAACAATGTGATTACAGTAAATCTGTAATGTAGTTAACAACCAGATAAGCGCATTTAGACCTGCACGTTACTTAAACACCTTCATAACAATCTCAGCCATTTGCTAAGCTAATTATTCATTTTCATTTAGCTGAACTCGATGTATAAAGTAAACTATATGGATGTTAAAAAAGAAGCACAATTACTAAAGCTTTAACGATTATTAAAATTAAAACAGAACATAAAAATAAGAACTAAATCAAACTGTTAATAGTATCTCAATTATACTAAAACAAATAGGCTACATAAAATAAATAAAATAATACTGTGAATAATTTATCCATGCATGTGTTTCAATGTGTAAAAATATTTAGTTAACCTCATAACAATAATTAAAATGTCCTAACTAGACCTTGAGGAGAAAACAACGCAACTTTTAATATTGTGTTCTTTGCCCCCGTTATATTTTTATATCAGCAGTCAATAGTGAACGGTAGAGGATGAGAGTGAGGGAATGAGGACAGGAAGCAGTTCCTGTTGATGGGTGTGGCTGTTTGTGGGAGAAATGTGACCTTTGTTTCCTGATAACACAGTGTGTAGCACAAACGGTTTTACACCGTCTCTCAACACCATGGAAATCCCTCTGTACAAAAGACATTCCTAGACATCAACTCCAATACAACATTTCTAATACACATCTGTCAATATGTAAAAAATATTATCCCTTCATTTAAGACCACTGTTACTGGAAGTGATGATCCACTGTGCTGTATGTCAGAACTTTAATACAGATTCAGAGATCAACAAATAACGTCCAGCTTACATCACCTGACATATGCATGGACAAATCATTTGCATTAAGATAAAGCATAAGCATTCAGAAAGCATATTCATTTTATTTTCATACCAACTTATCTCGACGCTTAAACAAGATTTAAAAATCTAAAGGGGAAGAAAAAAACAACAGATACGTTTTTTCTTCATCTATTATTTTTATTATAAAAGCAATTATTATAAATAATTATATATTATTTGCCTTTATGGACCTTATTTCTGTACAAAGTGACAGTGTGAGATGAAACAGGAAATAATGAGACTTGGGATCAGGAAATGACTCAAGTCACTCGGGTGATCTGTATATATGCTGCCATGCTTGCAATGACCATCACAACATGTCTCAAACACTTAGCTATTTTTGGTGAAGGAGTTGAGCACAGTGAACAGACCTTCAAAGTCAATGTTTATTCATTTATATACGTTTCCTTTTTTTTTTGTACAGAAAATGTGAAAAAGGTAACATGCAGCAGTACATTTGACTGAATTATTACATTCTAAACTATTTGTGTAGGTTAATCTAAATGCAAGTAAATTCTTAATTTTAAAGAAAAACATTGTTTCTTTTTTCCAAAACAAGAGTATAATCTTCATAGGACTGGCTGATATGGTCAATATCATATCAATATCTATATGGGGGGAAAACGCATATTTATCACAACATTCATTTTACTTCTTTAAGTTTAAAATATTCATGTGTGGGGTTGCTTCTCATCCAAGGGAGTGGGCTCGCTCACAATTTTGCCCAAAATACAGCCATGAATAATGAATGGTACCGAAACACCCTTCAACAGCAACAATCCAACAACAGTTGGATGAAGAACAATGCATCTTCCAGCACTATGGAGCACCGTGCCATAAGGCAAAAGTGATAACTAAGTTGCTTGAGGACCAAAACATTGAAATTTTAGGTCCATGGCCAGGAAACTCCCCAGATCTTAATCCCATTGAGAACTTGTGGTCAATCCTCAAGAGGTAGGTGGTTATGGGTGGTCAAGAAGTGATTATGAAAGAATGGGTTGCTATCAGTCAGGATTTGGCCCAGAAGTTGATTGAGAGCATGCCCAGTCGAATTGCAGAGGTCCTGAAAAAGAAGGACCAACACTGCAAATACTGACTCCTTGCATAAATGTCATGTAATTGTCTATAAAAGCCTTTGAAACGTATGAAGTGCTTGTAATTATATTTCAGTACATAACAAAGATCTAAAAGCAGTTTAGCAGCAAACTTTGTAAAAACTAATTTGTGTGTCATTCTCAAAACTTTTGGCCACGGCTGTAGTACTCCATTCGTGTCATAATTTCTTCAAGTTAAACCTAACCTTTTGTCACAAAGATCTTTGAGTTGGACAGGTTTTCCACAATTAAAAAGTGTGTGAACAGACTTTCAGGAGAGCTCTAAAGGAACACAACACGTCAGTTGGACACTCTTTTGTTTTAGTGACATATTATTAACAAAAGGCCACCTGATACTGGGCAGATATGGCTATGATGCTACATCTCACACTTCCTCCAGCACCACAGAAGGCCTCGCACAGCACACCACTATAACAGCAGGCTCGAAATCCCACACACGCTCCAAACAAACTCAACTGCTGCCGTTTCCTCATTCTCACCCCTTTCATTGCCTCTTTTCCCATAAGCTGCTGAGGTAGACTGCCTGAGGGTAACATAAGTTCAAAAAGAACTGCAATCTCTTCGGGAGCACAAGTGGAACTGAAAAAGATTATGTGGCGAAGACGGCTCTTTACAAGTTCTCAAAAAGCAGCTTTAGGTTCAACAAACTGTCTTTTGTGCAAATAAGGATGTACACAAAAACCAACACAGGGAACGTTGTGGTCGCACTGCTTCTCTTCTTTGTTACTGCTCAGCTGATTAAAGCAGCGAATGAAATGAAGCAACAGAGCTATAACACAACAAACCCTAAATTGACAAGACCCACACTTCTAACTTGAGACAGTATGCTAACTGAATTGCTTAACTGCAAGTTATCTGAAAAAAAGTGAAATGTAAAGCTAAATGTAACTATGACTTTAACAATTACGGTTGTGATGGAAAACTAACAGTAAAATTACCGGAAAGTTTCCCTACCCCTTTGCAACTATGTGCTATATGCAATTATGATTCATTGTACTGATTTATTTGTTAATATTTCAGTTATAATAATCACCAAATAGAACATTTTCACTTCAATAATGTTGCAGGTTACAACTCTTCCAACTTTTAAGAACCAACATCACAGTCAAAAAGAAAAATGTGACTGACTATAGTAGGAAATCAGTAGAAACATTCATTCTGAAGATTAGAATGGAAGCTCATTTCCACCACTGAATAAAAAAAAAATATAAAGATATAAAGTCAATTACAATAACTTGCAACTGCAAGTTATATCTCCTAACTCTTAGAAAGTAGTAGTCACAATAACTTTTTTTTTTTTTTGGGTCAGTGGTGGAAACTGGTTTCTATAGATTAGAGTACAATAATACAATATTTTTAAAAGGGACAAAGCCGAAATGTCAAAAAAGTGAAGTAATTCAAACTGAGAATTTAAAAATAAATAATTAAAATACAAAAATGTAAATTAAAATTTGAGTGAAATAATTGACAATAAAAGATGCTTAAATTGTAAGTAATTTAAAATGAACATTACATGGACAAATAAGAAATAAAGTGGCGCAATCACTAATAAAGTTAAATGTGGGCAGATTTGTAAACCCCAAAAAAAAAGAAAAAGAAAAAAGGCTTCATGCATAACCTCACCTGGCTCAGAATATTTTCCTTTGCAAGCCTCTGCAAAGGTCCTGTCAAACATTCACTCTCGCCTGTAGCAATATTATGCTTGCATGAGTATTCAGAGCCACTGCTTGCATTCTTTTGTCTGTTTTAATCAATCACTACTACATCTATAAAACAAGCTTTAAATCGCTACTATGACAATCACAGCAAATATCCAACATTGCTATGCCTGCAGTTCAGCTTGTGTGTAAAAAGTGCACTTGTAGTATATTCCTTCCAGAATAACATCAAATAAAGTGATAATCAGATGGTCTTACAGTGCCAGAAGGACAACCTCATACAAACAGCTTCAAAAAAAGACCTTGTCTAGAATAAAAAGGCAGTAAAGGCAGTAAAGACTAGAGTGAACTCCATGTGAACCTTTGTAAAAAGCATTCCAATTCCAACAACGCCCATGGGCTATATCTATAGAGTGACCCAAACGATCATATTCAACACTGCTACTTATTAATGAGATAAGACTCTCTGGCTATGTTACGTAAAGTTCAACCATTACGTTCAATCTAACTGAACAGTGTAGCCTGTAGTCGTTTCCAGCTAAAATATGATGCGTCCATCTATAATATTGCATTCTTCAGTGAAATAGTTGGCTTCTGAAGTTTTAAACAAATATGTTGGTAGAATTTAATGTGAGAGGACAACATGGACATCTTCACTGCAATGAATCATTGTGAATTATGGAATTTTGTCCATAAATTCCAATTAAAAATCTGTAAAGGGTTAGTTCACCCAAAAAATTCTGTAATTAAATTACTCACCCTTGTGTCGTTCCAAACCCGCTAGACCTTAGTTCATCTTCAGAACACAAATTCAGATATTTTTGATGATATCAGAGCGCCATCTGACCCTCCATAGACAGCAATACAAGTGAAATGATCCAGATCCAACTACGAAGTAAAATCATCAGTAAAACAGTCCATGTGACATCAGTGGATCAACTTTTTTTTTTTTTGGCGCGTTTCCCCCCTTAAATTCTTATTTTGTGTTCCAAAGATGAACAAATGTCTTATGTGTTTGGAACGACTCATCTACATCTTAAATGGCCTTGAATATTTCATAACTGATGAATATTTGATATCTAAGAAACAGTGCCAAAAAAAAATTTAAATCACTATGCAATATTGGCATTAATGGCATTAACTAATTATGAACACAAGTGCCAAGTGGAATGGTTCCACTTCCATGTGCACATGTGGAGATAGTATATTCACTTCATTAATAAGCAGAGCTGCACTTGATTTGACATCTGCATGCGAATACAGATGAAACGTGCTGACCTTATGCTCGATCTCCTCAGCACTATCCTGCTGCTGGTATTTAGTCTCTACACCACACTGACACGCCAGAATGACACATAACATCTTTTCGGGGATGCTTCGCAGAGGTTAGCATGGGGTCACAACTGTAGTGCTGGCAGACAAGCTGCACGCCAGGTGGAGAGAGAAAAAGCAAGTGATAGCAAAAAAGGAGAGAGGGGGCGTGGTGCTTTGCGTAGATTTGAATCAGCAGGTTCGTGTAGTCGGCTGCTTGAAGGTGGAGTCTGGCTGTAGTCAAAGTAGAGCAGAGGACTTACTGCCAAGTAACACATGGTGAAATCCAGCCTGTATTTACCAACACTCATGAGTCACCTAGCAACACCAGAAAAATACCACAGTAGGAAAAAATGAAAGGGAAAAAAAAAGAAATGGTGGAACCAAGAAGAAGTAAATTTGGCCTTTTAAGTACAAAACGTACCCGGCTGATGCGGAGACTCAACACAGAGCTCTCCGATATGTTACTGAATCACACAGATTATTCCAGCCAAAAAAGGCTACAGTACAAGGTCTATTATAGCAGACGGGCCTATCACAATCACTCCAAACTCAAATAAATTCCTTCACATGATCTTTTTAGGGTTTTAGTTTACTTTAACCAAGCGCACACTATAAAACCAAATAAAACAAAACAAAAAAATTGTGGTTTTGCAATACCAATACATATAGGGCAATCAAACAAAAAGAGAAGAAATTTAACATAGCCAAGCAACTGGTTTTCCAATTTTTTGACCACTTAGTCTGAATCCATGTTGTTTGGTGACGTGAGGGGGAAAAAAAAAAAAACTTTAAGTATTGTAATAGAGTATTTTATTCCACACATGGCTTCATTCCTACAGGGTACACTTTGCATTAGACTTCTATTAACGCCAAAATCTCCTACATGTGATCGGTTTCACAAAAGCTAACGCTGACATCATCACTCAACAGTCTGACAAGCACAAAACGCAATGTGCTGTATCACTCCAGCACACAATAGCCATCTTGACACTTCCATGAGTCAAAAGGCGGCCGCCAATACCATCCAGCAGCCATTAAGACTGTTGTATAACATAAAACATCCATTTATACAAATAGAGTCCCCTGTATAACTTCACCACATAATCTGGCCATAATCGGCAGCTGAAAGGCTCAACATTGTTGTCAGCACATGTTGAAGAATCTTATTCAGCAAGACACTGACTGGAATGAAAATGTCCCCTAAAAAGGCAACAATGGGAGTCTCAGAGCATTGGAGAATGGGAAATGATAATGGTGCGAACTCCTTGCCGAGCAACACAATATCAATTCACAGCAGGACGAGTGTCATTTATTCATTAAATTTGGTCCAATCTCAAAGAACCGGCCTTGCTAAATGTCTCCAGCTTCCACACACACCAAGACTGCGACTCCTTCAAACAGCACCAGAAAAAGTCAATGTTTACTTCTGTTTGCGCTTTTGTCAGCAAAAAGAGAAAAGCAGACATTTGCAAAAGGAGTTAGAGAATGTTTCCACAAACCAATGTTCCTAAACACTTCACAAGTCTTGAACAGCACTGACAGATTACACCATTCCTAATGTCTACAACAGCTTGTTTCATGACCTATTAAAGACATGAAGAATCTATAACTTCATCTTATTTATTAATACAAGCTGACATGCGTATACATTCTGCAGTAAAAAAACAAAAAACTGTTAAATGGTTCAAATAAGTTACCAACGAATACTGTACAAACTATAAAGAGCACATTTATGGTGAAAAACAGTGAAAGATTTCTAGAAGTTCCGAAATAAAATAAACAATTATTTATGATGTTAAGAGTTTAGTTTTTTTTTTCTGTTTCACCAGTAACAAACATTGGAAAGTTGTTTCTTAACTTACTGTTATTAACTTAATGTTTATTGCTTTATTTTCTCTGATTTGTCTTCATGCGTATCATGGGCTTAGTATGAAGTCTGGTTCATCATTGTGGGTTTGGTGATTATAATTCAATTTTTAAAAAACTGATTTTGGTAGCTTGAGTAGACTGATGTATTAACATGACATCAATAGATGAAATATATGGGTATACGTTGTAATACAGTCGTCGACATTTGAAGTGGATCAAAACCGTTCAACAAAGTTGCCCTAAAAACTAAAACCAAGATGTGTTCTTGTCTTAGAACAACTTTAATAAACCTTTTTGATCCACTTGAACTGTTGACTACTGTACAGTATATGCAGGCACCAACATGCCATCCTGTAAAACCAACACTATTGGTATTTTTTACTGTACATTTTTAGCAACCATTTCCATTATATAACTGGACATTTTTAAAAGTGCACGTTAAAGGATTTTAAACACATCCAACCAGAAGTATTACAAATCAGTGCATAACTCATCTGCTGTGTTTGTGATATGCGCTCTCATTGTTTCCTGACAGTTTAATGAGCCCTACTGCCAAATCAATCCTGACCATAAACTGATCTTAATGTCTGTGTACATTCCAAGCAAGCGTAGGGTAATACCATGCTTCCAGCATTGCTTCACTTTCCTAATGGGCAACTGTGTCTTTCACCATTATGAGAACGCAAAACAATCTACACGGAGCAGCCGAGCAACCCTGGCAAAGACTTTGGGAATTTATTGCAACGCGAACACAAACTGCAAATAACATCTAATAGACATAATGATGTGGAGTAAAAGTTTCTGGTTGCAACTACTTTGCTTGGCCATGATTGTGTTCTGGGTTTGAAAGTTAAACCTAGCCTGGGCATTAATGCATTAAATTCCAGACAATGTCCAGAAAGCTGTAGGACAATTTTCCATGAAATGCTGTAACGAGAACAATGAGGCAGGGCTTGCTCTCGCATTCCTCATCCATTAAAAACTGCACAAATAATACCACAAAGAACCGAGGACGGAATTTACACGGTCACACCAGCCATGTTAGTAGACTGCCTACATGAACAAAAAGTAGTTACAGCTGTGTAACACAAAACAAGCTGTGGTAAAAACAAGTTTGTTGGTCTAGGGTTCTCAGCCACACAGTATTAGGAAAACAAGGGTCAGACTAAGATGTTTAATCGGACCTTGTTTCAAGACGGATACAGCTTTGAAAGCTGGGTTACTGGGTCAAAACCAGAGTTTCCTCTGCATGCTTTTCAAGACAGTCATTTTCTGCAGGCCTGCACTACCATTCAAACTCAAAAAAAAAAAAACATTACTACAATAAAAAGAAAATATTTCTAAATTTAATAAACATAGAAGTGTACTTTATTCTTGTGATGCAAAGCTGAATTTGAAGTCTTCAATGTCACATGTTCAGAAATCATTCTAATGTGCACGTTCATTCAAGCTATTTTCATATGGACAAATTAAACAAGGTATCAGATTCTTCTAGTATCATCAATATTAAACAGTTCCAGATTAACACGGAAACTGATTTATGTTTTTTTAATTCTTTACTGTTGATCAATCTAACTCTTGCTGAATAAAATGATTTCTTTCCTTCCAAAAAATAAATGTGTTCACTGACCTTTGAACAGTAGCCTACATAGAGACACAAGTACTTTACTTTTACATAATTTTTTTTTCCTTTCATTGAAGACAAAAAGTTAATCTTGGAAGCCCTTTTTGTTAATGTCTGGGTCTGTCAAGTGAGAAAGGGGAAAAAGATGATCCAGTCAAGTTTTTAGAAGTGTGCACTAATAAATATGGAATCAGTCAATCAACAAAGCCTGAAAAGAACTATAGAGACTAGAAGAATGGGAAGAGCTTTCTCAAAATCAAAATAAAAAACTCCCACTCTTCTTATAATCCATTCATCCCCAGCTGCATAAAAATCAAGTGTCATCTCATCTGTTTTCCTCACTGCATATTCACAGTTTCATTGAATGTCAGCAATTCACGCTGACTTAAAGAAATGACTCCAATAATTAGAACACAGAATCCCTGCTTACGAAAAGATAAAAGATTTACTTCTTCAAAATCTTGAACTGGATACCAACTAATAAGTGCTGCAAGCAAGTCACTAAATGATTCATAGATTCCTGACCGCAGGCTCAATCCAGCTACTGTCTCCCTGTGAACAGATGTCAGAAAAGAGCTGAGACGCCGAACGAAACTGATCGCACTTATACTTGTACAACAGAAGTAAGAGAAACAAAAGAAGAACTAGAAATTATTTGAGAGACCTAAAGTTGATCTCGATCAAACCTTCATTAAACCAACAAGAGGAAAAGACTTTTACTGTTGTGACTCTCACTTCACATCGAGTTCTGGGCAATGAATCAGAGTCATACCGCCTCCACAACCATCTGATTCAATTCCTTCACTTCCTGAACTCAGTAGTACACAAAGAAAGCCTTGTAATGCAGTACTGTGGCATCACTGGTCCACCGGATTCACTGTCAAACACAGAGGGAAGGCTGGGTAGGCCTTATCCAAAAACTGATGGGAGAATATTTCCTGGATCTGGATTGGTATTGGTGGGGCAACATCACTGCCAAGGTAACAAGAGTGCAATGTGCCCAGGGCACTAGGTGTACCCTACCATTCCATATTTTAAAAGAAATAATTACTTTTATTCGACATGGGTGCATTACATTGATCAAAAATTGCCTTGTAGACATTCATATTGTTTCACAGGGTTGATTACTGCACTTTTAAATGTTCTGTACATCAAAAAAATCAATTAAAAAAAAAAAAAAAATTCTATTGTATATTAAAAACACACAAAACCGACCCACAAATAACACAAAATTAACCAACATACTCAATCACCCAAATATAAATCTATATAAAAATCACTAACCATTGACTAGTTACATTGTGACACATGCCTGCTGCATACAGGCTTGCCCTTCCATCGGCCAGTCATATATCTGCGTTACTGCTATAAAATCCAGACACATTGCTGAGCTCTGATATAATGGCAGAAAAAAGGCACAAGACAGAGCAAGTGACCGCTGTAAAAAAAAAAGAAAGTAAAGGACAGAGAGAGTGTTTTTGCATATAGTCAGGCAGAGTCATTTTACACTTGACTCCGTTCAAACACCATACATGGCTCTGTTTAAAAATTCCATTTACCAAATATTCTCAACAAGCACTCCCTTCAACCCAGCCAGGCACCTTCTCATATAACTACTCATTTGACACTACTGGGCTCATTATATAGGCACCACTACAAAGATATGGGAATGTTATTAAGGAAGCTCACTGCAGCCGTATCCTCTTGCTTCTCGATCATGAAGGCTAAACCCAGAGGCTGCACAACACCGATCAGTCCTGATGTCATCACACCAGAGGTTGATACAATGTTTCTAATCCAAATAAATGCATTCTCCGCCTGAAAAGTCAGAGGAATACATAGAGATGATTTATCTGCATGGAGTCTGAACCCACTGAACTCAGTTTTCCAGAAATTAAAAGCCCATCATTCACACAACTTGACACATCCCTCGCTCTTATGTGCCAATGAAGTATTTAGTCTAATTTGATTATGCATTAAATTTATATTCATCATATTTATAATTTTGTGGTCTTGTAGTCTTAAAATATATGTACACAAGTGGTGTTTTTTCCCTTTCCACTTATCAAATAATAACTTGATGAAAATGCACCATGTTTTTTTTAAGCAGTTAAAACATCATGTGATCATGGTCACTGAAGGATCATGTGACTCTGAAGACTTGAGTAATAATGCTGAAAATTCAGCTTTACAGTCACAGGAATAAATTAGATTGTAAATCATTCAAATAAATTTTTTTTTATTTATTTTAATATTTCATTTTACAATATTGCCGTTTTACTGCATCTTTGATCAAAATAAATGCAGACTGAACGCCACAATTAATCTACACAAATCTTGACCTTATTCCCTCTTGCTCAAGTTTAGCTTGTTTAATAAAACCTTTGACAGTGGCTTACACTTAAACTGAAGTTTATTAGCTTGTGCTGATGGTATATGGAGAGATAATACTACTTCCTATCTCATCAGACAGGGTGTGGTTCATTGAGTGGTGTGTCCATCCAGTGACAGCAAGTTTCTGTTCCCTCAGGCATTTCAGTAAGAGTATTTATCCATCCTCGAGTCAGAGAATACCTTGGGAAGCCATGTCTGCTTTATATATATAAAAAAAAAAGAGGGCAATTACAATTTACAATTTTCCTGCTGCAAGCTCTTGGTGCATAAAGATCTGTAAAGTTTCAAAGACTAAAGTCTTAAAACCAGAGAGATATTCTTTATAAAAGTCTGTACACACACCTAGGGCTGGGCGATATAACCAAAATCTTATATCACGGTATAAACAATTTTCTACCTCGATAACGATATAGATCACGATATAGCAATTTGTATCTAAAAAAATGCATAAATAAAAATTCAAACACAAGGAAACTGTTTCATATAAATGTAATTTTATTTAAACTGAATTGCAGCAATACTTAAAAAAAAAAAACAACAACAACAAAAACCACACTGTTTACTGCAAGTTTAATGTTTTTTTTTCAGAACAGGTACTAACATAGTGCCTGACAGTATATCAGTTTCCCACATTCTAAAACACTTCTTGTAATGATCACGAACTACTGTCAAAACAACGAGCCCATGTTCGACAGATAAAGCGAATATCACGTTAAGCTGTTTCCTTATAATGGACTTCTATGGGAGAGAAAACGCTTAACGTGATATTATTCACTTTATCTGTCAAATATGGGCTTGTTGTTTTGACAGTAGTTAGTGATTATCACAAGGAAGGTTTGACAGATATTCGGGCTTCCCTCATCAGTTTTTAGGTGCGTTAAGCCACATTAAGAATGTTTAACGTTAAGAGTTTTAGAATGCCCCGTTTCCACCGCTTGCTAAAACAGTACATACCTTGCAAATCACGTTAGTCTCATTCATATCGCTTTTCCTGTACCCAAACCAATTCAACACCACACACAATGCACATTTTTTCTTTACAATCACCTCGTTGTTGGTTTCGTCACATGTAAGCGAACTCACCACTGCAGCACCAAGAGGTGTGCAAACTGGGGAAATGAGCTCGCACGTTGTATTCACAACACTGTTCTAGAACAGTTTGACCCAAATATTAGAATGTGTTCAGCGCATTTACGACAGACTTCTAAATCCTGGAGAGTAGCCTATGCTGGCTGTGCACAGAGACTATAAAGTGAGACAACTCTACCTCTGCAAGAACAGCCTGGAGCTTCTGACTCACAACCTTTAAGTAAGGTATGTTTTCTTATTAAAAGAACCTGCTACTTACTATTCAAATGTGAGTTTTGAGCACTGAAGGGTATTGCCGTTGTTTGTTCTACGATCACAGGCAGACACGTTTACAAGGTGCAATGCAACGTGATGCATAAAAAGACAGAAAAAAAAGTCATGATAATCAGCAATTATGTCCCCACTGGATGCAACAAATTCCTAGTTTGTAATGCGTTTTATTGTTTCGGTGTCATAGCTCCAGGACACAGCATCACGTTTCAGTGAAGAGTGTAACATTTCCATCACATGCATGCAGTATTCGGCCAATCACAGTGCACTGGATAGCTAGCCAATCAGAGCACAGCTCTTTTTTTTTTTTTTTTTTTTTTTTTTTTAAATTGTACAAATCGACCCATTTCAGGAGGCAGGAGGAGAAACAATTATGCACAGTATATGGAAAAAGTTTTTTTTTTGCAGCTTAAACCACATAAATACATTGCATTACACCACAAAACAATGTTATTTTTAGCGACATCATATGACCTCTTTACATCCAAGTTTTCCCATATTCGCATTAGCTGATCAGTAGTTTAGATAAGCAGATATCATCATCCATGCAAATAAGCAATAAAAATGAATGAGGACAGCGACTTTAAGGATTAAAAAAGTATACAGAAACACAAATGCAATACAATGAAACTGGACTTACAATGACATAACAGCATGATTAATTTAAGCCACTTTTATGATACTTTGGGCACTTTTTTTAAACTTGAAAGTTTCAGTCTCCATTAAGTGTAACTGAAACATTCATCAGAAATGTGTGCACAATGGCAGAAGTAAATAGGCTTTGAATGACATGAGAATGAATAAATGAAAGGCTTCTAACAGCCTGGTGAGCCACGGGCCACTCTGAATGCCATTTGTTATAATACTGAAGGGGGATGAGAACACCTAAATCCTCTTCCTGCTCCAGGGCCAAAGAGGGCAATTGTGATTTAATTTCAACTAGGATTTTGACTTTTTACAGTTGCGCATTTCATAAGTAAAGCCGGCTCTTTGATTAGTGGTAAATCTCCATCAGCTGTTTTTAAAATGAGCGGCAGTTGATACAGAGCCGTGGTGAGCTATGCAGTATCGTCTTCAGAATCTGAAATAAATTGCTTCTATTCACTGACGAAATGCACATGAATAAATCAACGATTAAATCACCCAGCCCTACTACTACTGTATGAGAATCTCTGCCCTTGCCATTCTCAAAAACACTGCAATCATGTCTAAAATAAAAATCACTTAAAAGATGAGCAAAAAAAAAAAAAAAAAAAGGGAACACAAAATAATTATGTGAATTAAATGATTTTTAATTTTCTTTTTTTTCTAAATTCTATTGGCCAAAACTGGTACTGCAATCACTTTCAAAATACTGTTGAGTGGTGTCTCCCCTCCCCTCCCCGTTGACTAGAGGTTGCCAGATAAGCTGCTTTTATCCGTCTCCATCGTTCAAACGCTTCTCCAATGCAAAGCCTAGTCTTATTTCGCACTTGATCACGCCATTTTTCAAATTCATAGAGAGGTCTTTTCGATTTTATACTCGAAATGTTAGACTCATCAGCCCAGGTGTGACCATTCTTTGCGGTCTGTTGTCGCTACAGATCAGTGTAGGCAATTTATTTGAGCTACTTTGTTGCTATATTTAGCAACTTTTCAGACCCCCTTGGCGACATTTTCCCCCCAAAAGTGACTAGCGAAAAATCTAGAGACTTCTTGGACAGACCTCAGCCAGTCTCAGCGTGTGTGCACAGATTAACATCTTGTAAGGTAGAGCTAGTTTAGAAGGCCTAATAATGGTGTGCATTTCAGTCACTATTTTATGTTCATTCCGTTTTTCTGACAACAGAAATCTTTAAATATATCAGTGAAAAGAGTTATATTGAGAATTAGGGTGCATTGAATAACATTATGTGAACACAGAGAAGGAAGATAATATGAGGCATTGACGTAATGAATACGCAAATTGATGTATGACGTCATCTAGCGACAGGTTAAATCAGATGTGTGGAAGGATTAATAATGTTTTGTTATTAAAATTGAAAAATTGAAGTTCCTGTTTCAAAGTTTACAGATAGATGGCTAGTGTGTGTGCCATTGATATGTTCAGTGTTCATGTAAACTGTTTAATAAACACTTCTGGCACTTTTTTTGAGTCTTTACATTAGTTTTGTTTTTTTATGTAAATAATTCAATAAATACCGTACCGTGCCATTCACACTGAGGTATTACTGTACCGTGAAGTTTTGATACAGTTACATCCCTACGATTTAAATATGAAATCTGCATCTTTTTGCTCATCTTTTATAAATGAGCGTCAGAGTTCACCTTCCACTCAAACACAAAAACATGATGCTTCTGCCATCTTATTATATGACAAAACGATCTTCATCTCCAGAGCTGCTCCTCTCAATTGCAATTCAGGTGCCTTCGTCTCAATATACTGTACAACGCTACATAGATTCACATCAAATGTTAACACTGCAGTGGAGTAAGACTCACGAGACACTGCACTTATTCGTGAGTCACAAAACTACATTATATGCATTGCTTTAAAGCCTTGCTGGTTAAACATTTAATTCACATCCTGTTCTGAAATGCGCTTTCTCTTTCAGTTGACAGGGAAAGAAAAAAAGACATGACGCATGCAAGTTATATACACTCCAATTTATTAATTAACGTGTAATGCATTATATTTTTTTAACAAATTATGAGCTAAATTTTTTCAGAATTTTTACAGCTCTTTTGCTTTAGACCATCTACAAATGTTATATGTTAAATAAAATGTAAACGCTGCAGTCTGGTTGACACCTTGAAATGTGTTTTTACAGCTTGTAAAAGGTGACACTTGACTATTCAGCTTAATGCCATGCAGGTAAACAACGAACAGAAGCAAATCAAACTAGGAAAGAGATGTCAAAATACTTTTTTCAATCATCATGTCACATAGGACAAATCTTTCTCAAATGAGCAGCAAGAGAGTTTCAGCAAAGACAATACAGCTGCAAGTCTTGAAAAAGGTTGCATTTAAGTCTCCATACCTGCTGATGGGGAGATATCCATCGTAAAGCTTAATACTCTGATGACTGCAGCCTAAACGATATGTGCATAACACAAGAATGTTATCTGGAAAACGTGCAATGCAACCTAAAACTGTCAGGTCTTTAGAGGAAACGAAACTTCCTTAAAACTCTCAACAGATTCTCCCTGCCTATATATGTCCAGCTGTTCCTCTCTATCTCTCTCACACACGCACGCTCTCAGAGCTGCATCCTCTCCAGCCTCGCGGCAACTTCCTGCATCTCCTGACTAATTTTACCAAGCATCCTGACCCATTTCCCAAGGAGCACAAGGAAACAGGCACCGAGGAGCCGATGCAATGACGTCCATATGCATAAACAGGCTGATGCATTCTGACGGCCAGCCCAAACATTACCATGTCAAGATTTCAGCGTGGCCTCCAGCTATATCATGCACCAGCTATGCTAAACAAGAACAAAGACTATCCTCATGGAAAAAAAAAAAAAATTAAAAAGATTTTAAAAGGGCTATAACAGAACCATAGTGCACTTTTATCCATGCACAATGAATTCTTTCATCCTACTGATACTATAAATAAAACATATCTGATGAATAAAATCCATGAAATGGATTTGTAAACGCAAAGTCTGCAATACTGCAAACAGAAAGCAGTCAATACAAACATATCTGGCATTTCTTAGATTTCTAAACACACTTTTTTTATGCCTCACAATACGTCAAAGCATTTGAGGTTTCGTTATTTTTTTATATTCTTTCCTGATGCCTGGAAAGAATATAAAAACTGAAACAAGCCAGACAATATTACAATGTGGTCGACACATGGGTAACCACAGAAAACCCTGCACGCTACATAATATTCACTGAAACACTAAACGGGTGTAGCGGCCCAAACACTTGTTCTCCTCCTTTGAGATAACTGAGGGTTAATGCAAGAAGTAAAACGGGAAGTAAACCTCTAAGACAGTACACTAACACTTTTAGGGTGGATCTGAAGGAGTCCAACTCAAAACAATGGAGCAATTTAATTTAAAATGCCTTTTAGTATATTACAGGCATACACAGTAACCTGAGGTTAAGAGCCATACTGAACGGAAAAATGATGACTTTTTTTCTTCCAGCTGAAATTACAGAAACATTTTGGCTTTTTTTGCATCATAAAAAAAACTGAAGTGCTTCTAAGGAGGGTTTTAAACAGAAACAAACCGAATTGCACTGAAGGTACACACAGCAAGGTTCTGTTTGCATTTATCTGGCTTTTTTAAATATCCCTTCATTTATTAATGTCATCTCTGTTTTTACAAAAATGTATTATTATTAGTATGTCTGTCAATAGCACGATCATAGATTGTTAACATGGCAGCAATCACAAAGTGGCGACTTGCTCCATGTTAAATAAAATACCTTTTCTTAAAAACCATATCACTTCAGCATAATTTCTCACAAAGTGCGGATCATTTCATAATATTTTATGACTAATGACTTGCACACAGACATCATATTGTATTAAGGTTCAAAGATGATTTTTAATGCATCCACCCTCTTGGATCTGACAAGATAATCCACACCTACAGGAAGCTCAGCCAACTTGTTTAAACACGTCTTGGACACTAATCTCTCTAAAAATGTCTCTCTGCATTTGTATCGATTGATTAAACGAATTTGATTGTGCATATTTCATATATTGATAAACTTTTGCTCTGAGCAGTGAATAGAGAATAAACCAGACCTAACTGACACTTCTAACAACTGACATCAGCAAAGCAAGCTAAAAGTTGCCAACAATTAAGATAAATCACATTGGCTTTTGGTTTGCAAAAGTGGTTCAACTTTAGCATCATTTGTTTAGTGATCACTCACGCGCGCTCTGTTCTTCTGAGATAAGCAAACAAAGATCCCAAGATTCGAACGTTCAATTTCAAATTTCAAATGAAACATTCTAACATTCTAAACCAGCCATTTAAAATAGGAAAATCGAACTTTACATAATATCATTAATATTAGCATAAGTTTTAATTCAAATATTCTACAATTCATACAGACCCAGCTGCAGCAACTTTCGCTCCCCGCACTGTTTCAGCACAAAGTCAAAAGGGTTACCTAATCCTTCCATACGAATCACAGCATTACATGTTCCACCCTAAAAGCATGTCAGATATGAAACATTAGAATTTATTAAATCAATCCCCCGTTTTGAGCCCATCTGGCCTGATCCACGCTGCCATGATCCCTTCGCATGGACAGAGTCTTAAACTTAAGCACAGCGATGCAATCTTCGCCTCGTGATACAAACATTACGCGAGCTTGCGCATGTTCTTACCTTCTCAGCTGTCCTAGGAAAAATATATCCAGGCCCGACTTCAATTTTGCAATAAAGACAGCTTCAGTTTCCCAGCAGCAGTCCCCGGTCGCGTGAATGCTCCCTATGCCTCTGCCTCACTCAACTTGTCTAAGACTCGCCGGAAGCCACGCCTTGTTTGCTTTCCCCCGCCCCACGAATAACGTGATTGGACAACAGAGGACTGATTGGCGTCAGAGGTCACCAATCCCAAAACATTTTAATCGTAGCCCTGCCCACCCGGAGCGTAAACAGGTATGAAGTTCAATGTGGATGACGTGACTGCACTTACTTGTAGAACCAGTTTGCGCACGTCATACATGCAAGTAAAGTCAGTAAACGTTAAATTACGTCGATTAGTAAACCGATAATACCCTGGCTGGAGTGTAAAGAGATATAAACGATTTTTGGAGTGCTTTTTTGAGGTCAACCTATATGTTGACGTTGATTTTCCTATAAGGAAATTACCACAAGATGGCACCATTATGCAGGGAAGGGATTCACAATTTCAATATTTTATGCACACCTAAATCTATTAAATACGTACATTTTATTAATAATAAACAATCTTCTATATAATTAAACAATACGTTTTTTAAAAAGTGCTTTTAATTAAAATATATGTCATGAATGATCCCACAGTATCATATCAAAAGAATCTGGAATGGCTTTAAAACGCAAATATGATTTTAAAATATATAATATTGTACTGTAAGCATGCCATATTGGTCTGATTTAATAGCAACACGATGCAAGGGGTTTCTGCTGCTCCTCCCTCTATCCACTGACAGGTCTTTGCATTAAACGAATTGCATCCTCAGAAATATTTCCTACCTTTTCTCACTGAAGGTTTTCTCTCTATCGCTTTGTCAGGCGATTTCTTCGGTTGATCAAATGCTGCTTTCATCTGTGACACTTTGACAGACTGTGTTGGATCTAAGGTCAGATCGACCCGGGCCTCAGCTGGCTTGCTCCACTCCTTCATCTTCTTCTGCAACTCAATAGCTTCCTTTATCATATCAGAAACGTGTCTTTTCTGTGCACCCTGTGGTGCTTCTGTCATGGTGGTTGGGCTGCTTTCTATTGCATGCTTTTGGTCAAGTTGGCTTGCGTGTTTCTCCTCAAACGCATAGCAATTTGCTTTTGTCGACAGCTTGTTCTGCTCTTTATCTTGTTTGTCGATAGCTTGCATACTTATAAGGTTGCACATGGAGGAGGAATGTTGCACATCTTGTGCAGCAGATGCATGGTCTGCTAATGCTGCACAACCATCCCAAACCTGATCGGAAACGTCTGTCGGGCTTACAGTGGAATGGGTCAAGGCATCTGTTAAAATGCATTTTTCTCGAAGCTGAGAAGAACCAGACAGAGTGACTTCTGTTTTCTTGTCCACACTTGGCCTATCCTCTGTGCCACCTGAAGTTGTCTCAGGACCAGCAATGAGCTCAGATAGGGAACCAGTTGCAGATGTTTCTTTATGCGAGCTGATACCAACCTTGTCTCTCTCTGATGACGTCATATCTCCCAAGTTAGTGTTAGCTTTTCCCAATAACCTCTGTTTTTTTGCAACATCTTCTGCATCAATCGCTGCACTTAGAGGAGAAGAACATTCTAGATCCATCTCATGTGTAGGATCCTTCACCGTTTCTGGAAGGGGTTTTATCACTGCTTCAGCCAGAAAGCGATCCAGACTTTTCTCTGTGTGTACTTTGGCCTTTGCTGAAAGAGGGGAATCCTCTTTTTCATTTTGAACATCAGATTTACAAGGGGGGTTGGAATCTGTAATGTCTTCAGAGAATGCAACAAATTTCTCATCTTCATAGCTTTGTAGTCGTGGTTTGTTTTCACCCAGCATACCTACACTGGCAATATTAGATATCACAAAACAACCCTCTTCCGTTTCTGCTCCACACAGGGAAAGGTCTTTTATCTCGGTTTTCTTTGCATGAGAATGATAGGGACCCTTTGAAGCAGATTCCAGATTTTCTCTTTCTCTCATGCCATCTTTATTTTTATGACCTCCAGCGGGCAATCTCCCAAGTGAAGGTTCCTCTGTCCAAGAGCTCTCCAAGTCTGACACATGTAATTGCCTTTCTTTCTGAAGCTGGTCCTGTGTGAATTCACCCGCAGATGTTTGTCGATGGCTCTCTGAGTGACCCCGAGGTGACTTGGATGCCACTTCTAAGGTACTGAGGTCCTCTGGGCTCAGACTCACAGCTTTGCTTTGTAAATCCGCACCTGCCAGAGTTGAACTAGTAAATCTGGTCTTTATGACATCATCTCTTGGCTGACACCCTGTAACGTTTTCTCTGGCTCTGCTGACATCCTGGGTTTCTGCATTCAACAAGGACGAGCGTCCAGCACTGGAGGTTTCTGCTTCTCTGGCTCCGTAGACGTCCTTCACCGAGCGCCTTTGGGTTTTGACGTTCTTCAGGGAGTTTGGAGTTTCTGTTACAATCTCATCTGGATTCTCTGGCAGCTTCTTCTGTATTTCCTTGTCGCTGTGCTGAAGTGCCTCAGTGGTATCCTTTGATGTTTCTGCTTGTGAGTTCATCACGAGGTTTGATGTTGTGGGCTTGTTAATCGGCCTCTTGTTTTGCGATTCAGTCCCCGACTTGACGTTTTCAGTAATAACTAAAGCCTGGTCTTGAACCGTGAAGTGAACGTTTGTGTTGGCGTCCTCACCACGTGGTTTTGTAATGTCCTTCCCTTCATGAATCTCCAAGGTAGGGCCTGTAATATCACAGGCAGCTTTTTTCTCCTCTTCCTGGCTCTTAAGCTTGTCTTCATCTCCACAGACAGACTCCATTTCATAGTTTACATGTGAAGCGCACTTCTTACTCCTGTTTTCTCCTTTGCAACTGCTTTCAACAGGAAGGTCAAACCTAAGTTGGTCTTCTGGTGTACTCTCCAAGTCTTTTCTCTTGTGGTCTGGTTCTCTGTCAGTCTGTGCGATTCCATTCAGCTGCTGTGGAGCCAGTGGTCCAGCCCTGCTTTCCTTACTACTCTTTCTTCCTCCCTCTTTCTCGCCATCCCCTCCCTCCACAACCCCCCCATCCGTGGGAGCGCACACCTTATCACGAGAATCCAAACCATGCACTGGTGTAGGTGATGGTGACTCCCTGCCTGGGCCTTCGTCCAAGCCTCCGCCGGCTGTGTTCTCCTCATCTGTCCCGACACCATGAGTTTCAATGATTAGGTTTCCTTCCTCTTTGGCCCCCCCAGGGTGTGGGCTCGGTCCCTTTTCCTCTGGTCCTGCAGAGCTGTTGTCCTGCCCTGGCTCCCCCTCCTTGCCCTGGTTTTGTCCCATTCTGTCGAAAGAAAAGCGAGAGAGATGTTAATGGAAGTTTGTTGCTGCAGACCATGGGATGTTAATGATGGCATGACTCTGGCATGCAGGTTGTGTCGGTGTTTATCTGAAATTCTTCCACACTTTCACTCCCCCGTACACAGTGTGATGCTCACTAACTATGTCTTTTCCACCTTTATTTATCTACTTGTAATTTCGGATGAGCTCATTCTTTTAATCATCACGGTTAAATCTTTGTTGTTCTGTTTGCTTTAGCTGATCTTTTCATCTTATGAAAAGTCTTCTAGTTTCTGGTGTTACTAAAAGTTAAAAGTGGGGGTTTACAGGGTTATTATAATTAATACTAAAAATAAAACTCAAAACAATTATATTAATTGAAATAAAATAAACGTTAACTGAAATTAAAAAAATAAATAAATAAAAAACCTATTAGCTAGTTGCCAATGCAACTAAATTATACTAATATACTTTAAAACTTTAAGTGAATGAAAATAGAATGAAACTATAATGATATCTAATTGATACTAAAATAAGAAGTACAGTACTTTACTTGAATTAAAATACAGATATTACAAAAAAAAAGTAACACCCCTTTGTCGTAAATGTATACATTTTATATAATTATCTTTTATCAAAGTTTTGAGTTTAATTAGATTAGAGCTCAGTATAAACATTGAGCTATAAGTTATTTAATGGCTTTAATTGAAAAAAATGACCTCCCGGTTCTCCTGTTTCACGAATGAATCATTCTGCACAAATTATGAATTACATAGAAAAAAATCAGCTCAAAATATAGACGTATTTACAAATATATTTGTGCATAAATATATACATATATAATTTTTTTTAAAGCAATAAAATACTTGAGTACAAAAACAAAAAGCTATTTCACCATTGTACAAAACTAACCAAGTGAAACAGCAGCTATGTGTTTTTCTTGAACCTGAACAGTGTTTCTTTCCTCAGTGTCTTGTGACTGCAGCATATCTGAGCATTGACTGTTCATGCTTGTCTCGTTACATGAACTGTACCGTCAGCGAGAACAACAGGAATTAGAGTCATGAGATTTTGCAGAAGATCTCTAAAACAATGTCAATCAAAATGTCAAAGAAATGTTTATATCATCCATCTGTCTGTCTGTTGAATTGTCAGGTTGTTCTAAACATGTAAAATATATATTGAGATAAATATTGACTATTTTATGCTTGATCCACTATATTAAATGTTTAAAGCACTAGATTTAAGAAGTGAAAAAGAGTGGCATTTGTCTCCCTGATGACGAACATAAGACAAATAAGTGTGTGAGGAAATTCAATCCCCAGACACACATTGGGTCATAATCTTGTGCTCTGTCACACATCATTTGAACGGCTTATGGACTCATGAAAGCCACTGATGAAGTTTTTACTTTGGGTCACACTTCCTCTTTGCATTTCCTGTCTGCACAACTACAAGAAAAATCTCTGATTTCTCTTCTCATCTGTCTGACCCAAAAGCATTACTGCATCATGTGCCAATGCTGCTTTTTTTAGGATATTTTGCCTCAGAATTTGGTCTCACTTTGTGATTTCACAGCCATTTGATATA
>JAUYWG010000038.1:2648166-2673045 GCA_034779775.1 Enteromius afrohamiltoni | reverse complement strand
CTGTTCTTTTGAACTTTCTGTTCAGCAATAAACCCTGTATCATGTTTACTTCAAAAATATTAAACAGCTACGCAACTTTTTAAAAAATGACCCGATTTAAGCAGAAATCTGTTTTATACTGTAATAATATTTTACAGTATTACTGTTTTTAATGTATTTTTGGCAAAATGAATGCAGCCTTTGTGATCACAAGCAAATAAAAAATCTTAATGACCCTGAACCTTTGGACAGTTGTATGTAAAAACTTTAGGGCTGTAAATGTTTAGTGAAAAGTAACTAAAGAAAGAAAGAAAATAGGAATAGGCTTATTTTTTCATTAAAAAAAGGTTTAGAAATACTAATATACACTGTACATATATATAAATGTGCAATTGTAAGAAATGGCTCTAATAGTGAAACAACAGCAAAAACAAAATTACAAATAAAATGTATCTTTCATTTATTTGTTCTATTACATCTGTTAAAGACTGTGACTAATTTAAGCACCCTGCTATTTCATGACTCGTGAGTTGAGGACACACATGGCACACATATGAGAAATACCTGCTTAAACTTTAAGTGCAGCTAGAATTTAAAATCATTCTCGATGTAACGTAGAATAAGCATGCATTTACAGAAGGAGTATCGCAGAAGGCCTCGACAGTAAACACATACAAAATACGGAAAAAGTCTCTAAAGTGACAACGTGTTTCCTGATCATCTGTTCTTACAGTTCTCACAAACACATTTACAGGAACTCGAAGGACTGGAGGCTTCCTCGTCACATGACAGAGTTCAGCAAAGTTGAAACGTGGCTACACTGTGATGTTTTCAATCCTGTCCTGGGACAGACTAGATGGCTCAAAATTAAAACTTCCTCCAGGTTTGATCAAACAATTACTGTTAGGATTAGGGCCTTGCATTAATAATTCATTAGACCTTTAACAGTTCCCCATTAAATTATTTACAAAGTGTGCACAGAAAGGGACAGGTTTTCCATGCAAGACCATCCCATCCTAAACCTCCACAATGGCACCATTGTGCTGCATCCGTCATCCTGACACTTAAGGCAAGTCACTTGATTTCCTTGTGCCTCTCTGATACATGCAGAATCCCTACAACAGGAACAAGAAACATCCCTCCACTGTCTCAGAAAGCTTACCGTCTCAATCAATAAGTGTTTATAGATCCAAACCTGAGCAACCACACTGTAGGTTCTGCTCAGTGCTCGGCACACCACAGAATCAACTTCTAAGGTAACAGTTTGTCTCAAGTAAAGAAGTGGATACTTACCGATACTCCTGTGACTGCACCGTAACTCCAGGACAAGACCACTCTTTGTTGGATGGATGGATGTTCTGGCTGAGTTCTGCTCGCAAATGGGCTTTTATTACTCTCTTGTGATGTCACAGTCACATTTGCCTAATGCAGTAAGTTAGTCCTCTCCCTGTATAGAAACACAACAACTTACTGAATTTGGCAATTAGATGTTTAAAGGACAGTTCACCCAAAAATGACATTTTTGCTTTTGTTTGTTCATCTTGTATCTCCTTTGCACTGAAGAGCAAAAAACGAGATTTTGAGCAATATGTCCATACTGCTATTTTCAAAACCATAATAGTGGATGGACACCAGGGAGTCAAAAAATGAGAAAAAGCATCATAAAATAAGAGTCCTTGTTCATACTACACTCTGTACTGGCACTTACAATTCAATGAAAAACCTTTAATATCTACAGTAACTAAAGTTTCTTCTGATTTTTTTAATGTTCTTCATGCTATGAACATCTTGGGGAACCTAAATGGTTCTTCAGTGGCATGGCTGCAGAAATCTCTATTTTTGATGTCAACAAATAATATCCTTGACAAACGTCATGAATGAGATTTGACAGAGATTTCAAATAGGGTCCATTTCTACACTGTAAAAAATGGCTGGGATTTTAACAGTACAAAATTGTGAAAATGCTACTGCAAAAAACTGTTAAATGGGTTAACTGTAAATTTTGGTAATTTTAATCCCTGTAAAATTTACAGGGAAAAAACATAATCGGACATTCCCAGAATTCCCTGCTTTGCATTTCAAATTTTGTTTAAACTTAATGTTTCTTCTTATTTTGTGTCACATGTGATGTTGTTATATGAATGTTTATTGCATATTTCGGTTTAATGAGTCTCACCATGATGGTGTTTAGTGTTTGTGTGAATAACACTGAGCACCATCTATATATGAATATATTTGAAAGCAGCTTATGATGGGCTTTGATTCATCATGTGACTTTCTCATCATCATCTGCATTTGGTGCTTATTAGTCTCGCATAGCCAGACCTTCAAACTCATGGCCGAAGGTCTGGAATTCATAGCTGCTTTCTTTGGTCAAGGCCTGCCCATAAGGCCGTTTGACCTACATGTCAAACAACCAATCACGGTTCGTTTCGCTTAGCGTCACGTTTCGGGGCATGGAAATGTCCCCAAAACAACAGACCGGCATGCAACAAGTCGATCAGCATAGAAAATCCCAATGAGACGCCCGCTGTAAACATTTTTTTGAAGCGTATCTCTCCACTTTTTAAACACCCACATGTTGTTTCATGTTTGCCCGTGAACGCGGCTGATATCCCCTTCTCAGTTAACTCAGGTACTTCGCTTGGTCTTCCATAAGAGAAAACTCCTGGACATCTCTTAAAAGAACCTCGCATATGTTTGAGAATTCAATGTTTATCTGATCTTAATAAATGCTTATTGTCACTCATGTAAACACGACAGTTTTTCTTCCGCAATCACACGTCTGAGCTTTGTTTCCTGGCAGACCGCAAAATAAACGTGACAATCGTGTCCTTTTGGAAATCCGTTATAATTCAACTAATCAGATGACGACTTTGACATTCCTGAAAGGTTTCCAGTTAAGTGTACCATATGCATCAGACGTTTAGCCAATGTTCCGTGGGCGTGACGTCTGAGGCTGAGACTAGATGCTTATTGGTGTATTTCAAAGCTACAAAACAGATTTCAGTACTTTAATAGCTTGGTATATTAACATTGTATAAGTTAATGAGATTACGGTATTTAACCGTAGATTTAACTTAAAACCTTAATGATTGTTACCGTTTTTTTACGGTCACATGCTGGCAACCACAGCTGCCAGTTTTTTACCATACAGTTTATGTATTTCTTTTTCAACAGGTTTGAAATTGTTTTAAATGAGACCTTTCATACCGATATGTGATCCTGAACCCCAAAACCATAAGTGTCAGATTTTCCAAACTGAGATTTATATACATCATCTGAAAGCTGAATAAATAAGCTTTTCATTCATGTATGCTTTAATAGGATACAACCATCTGAAAATCTAGAATCTGAGAGTGTAGGAGCCAAATGTTAATTTAACCATTAGATGGCGGTGTGGAATGGGAGGAGCTGGTTTGGTCACATGACATTTAAACCCTGATGATTGTGTGAGAAGCAAGGTGAATAGGTGGCGGGAACACATGGAGTCACGAATCCATGTATCTTTTATTGTAAATCACATTTCATTCATTAAAGAACAAAGCGAGAGATGGATCCGGAATGGACAAGGACGCTGCTACAGAGAGAACAAAAAACCTTTAAAGTTGTCCAAATGAAGTTCTTAGCATTTTACATATCAAAAATTAAGTTATTAAGTTACATATTTGAACTTTACTTAATATCCTTATGACGTTTTGCATGAAAGAAAAATTTATAATAACCCATGCAATGTATTTTTGGCTATTGCTATGAATATACACCAGAGACTGATTTTGTGGCCCAGGGTCACATATGTAACATTAGAGTCAATTGTTACCAGAATGTGTCTGTGACATTTCAGCTCAAAATACCCCACATATCATTTATTATATTATTTTGAAAATTGCCAAGTTGAGTGGAAGCAGAAACACACTGTTTTCATGCTTGTTTCTTGAAATGCAAATGAGCTACTACCCCCCCACCCCCTTTCCCAGAGTAGAGCTGTGCCTTTATGACTCCTACCTCAGATACTCAGCTAAAAAAAACATCCGTTTGGTTTTGATTATCGTATTTATGGCACTGAAATCATGATATGCTTCTGACGTACATTATTCTGAGCGCAAGTATGTGCACAGAAAACACATTCGAGTACTAAACGTTCTAAAGTTCTCTTTCGTGACTTATTCTGCTTAAATGATCAAAAAAGTGTTTATTATACTATTAAAATAAGATCCCTTTTCTATGTCACAGGGGTGATGAAATCTGAGCAGCTCGTTTTTTTCACAAGCTTGCAGTGAAGAGTTTACCAAACCTAATTTAGTGGTTTTGTTAGATCCGTCTCTTTCTCATGATATGTCACCTTTAAGGTGTTTACCTTGGACATGGAAAATAGCAACTTGAACAGCCTAACAGCTTATTCATATATTAATAATAACAGATCTGTCCCAGTCCCCTAGAATGCTGTTTGTCAAAGCAAAGCACAAAACATAACATCAGCAGACTCCTCGTTTAACCCGCAGCAGCTTTACTGAGCTGTCATCTGTATATGCTTTGTATCCTCTTACAGTTCATGTGTCCGCAGAGCACTTCATAGTTATTCTCAGTTGAAGAATCACTCCCTCTAAGTTCACTTTGCTTCTTTTTTCTTTTTGAGCTGCGTTCCTTTGATCAAATCCATCACACGTGCCAGCATGAGTGCAATGATACAGATGTTTAGTGAGAATGTCTCGGGGCTCTTTGCTTCTCTCAGAATAGCAGTAATCTTTAATCTGTGTAAACTGAGACACTGAAAGTCATGGTAACAGAGAGACAGGAAGTGCGGAGAACGGTGGTATCAGTACGGTACCACCCTGTCAGTATTACAGCCGTGCACCAGTCTCCACGGTCAAAGTTTAGTGAAAGTTTCCTGATATGATTCACGAGTTAGGAGGGAGTAGAGATCCTGTAGAGAGATACTGACTAAAGTTTGCCTGAAAAGAAGCTGCAAAAACAAAGGAACAAAGCCTTATAAATCTCCCTGTTATGCTGCTGGTTGCCATGACAATGGACATAACAGGATGCTCTCCTTCTCTCTCGGATAATAATGAGGCAGAAATTACTTCACCACACCGAGGCTGAAGAGAGAAAACAGGCCACACGGAAGTAGAATCGCAGGCTGCTGTGGAAGAACCTGCTCAGTATCAAGGTTTTATTTTATTACAGAAGTATTTGGACACTTGTAAAACATCAAAACCACACTGGATTATAACAAAATGTCAAACCAAGTGGCTATTATTGTTAAATAAAACCTATAAATTGTTATTTCTTAAACACTTTATACACATACACACACAAATATTGTTTGAAGTGATATGAATGAATATTTTTAAAAGGAATATTTTTATTCAGCAAGGATGCTTTTTGTCAGTAAAGACATTTATAATGTTCGAAAGCATTTCGATCTCAAATTGCACTTTTTAATTTTCTTTTTACTCTTAAAATATTTTTATATTAATATTAATTTATTATTAATTTATTATATTATAATTATATTAATTGTTGAGTGCCAAATCAGCATATTTTAGTTTTTTCAAGCATGTTTAAATCAAAACATTGACCAAAAACATACCAAAAATGCATTAATAAATGAGCACGTAAACTTTGTAAAGTCATATTTGTTTGCAGATGCCATAAAATATCTACTGAAATGACATTCAGAAATTTTTTAAAAGTGTACAAATATATTTTAAAGCCACTGCATCACTTAATCAAATCAAAACAATGTATCTCTCTCCTCGGATCACAACTGTGTATTCTTCTTCACTGTCATAACTTTATTTCTGTTATGAAATACCAGCGAAAAATTCATCCCCGTTAACAAGAAAATGAAATGCAATAAGCGATCTTATTCTGAGAAGATGGGATGGTCATTAATCACTCAGTCTTTCCTACAGCCTCAAAGCCGGCGGTAAGACCTCTGACGTCACGGATGCAGGGAGGTCTAGCCTGTAGTTGCATAACTGCACAGCCGTGCCAGAATACACTGACAGAGCACAGATGGTACCCTATGATGTCAGAATACTAAAGTGACCTCAGCCAATCAAATCAATAAGCCACATGAGCGCATTCTGCAAGTAAATGTAGCAAACACAACAAGAAAAACAACAAAGATTGAAAGAAAACGTTTATTCCCATAATAAACACATACAGTACATCATCGACAAAATGTACAAAGTGCAATATGCATCAAAACTACAGCGAATCTGCAGTACAAAGGACAAAATGACTGCATAATAGCGGTAACAATGGTGACCGGATGAGGAGCGAGCGTTGCCTATTTGGCGAGCATCGCAATTTGACAGCACTGCTATTTGCCCAAAAAGAAAAAAAATCTCAATAACCAACTAGAGGAAAGTCAATGGATGATTTAGGAACAGACCAGTGCCACAATCTCTTCCAAGCAGATAGTTTGAATCTACAGCATCAACAAATGTGGCATTTAATATTGATCCTCAATGCAGAACTTTGGTTATCACTTCATACTTGAATAGCATCAAATCCTTGCTCACTCCTTTGGAAAGGAAAACCCTCCAAAACTTGGCGACGGTTTTGTTGAGTTTGCAGGGTCTTCCTCGTTCATTTAAAGGAAATAATGCCAAATGTTCCTTTAAAACAACAATAAGAGTGTATGACATCTGCCAGCTTTAAAATGTGCCCATGTAACCCCTTGGCCTCTGCCTTAACTGGCAACATTATCAAATAAGAGTCAACACAGAACAATGCCTCTAGTGCTTCTGGGTAAGGCACTTGATGTTGATGACACGAGACAATGCAGGCAACCAATAACATTTAATCTGTAATCTAGGACTCACATTTGACCTCGATATGGCATCAGACACAAAATGGCAAAGACTTGGGCGAGAGGAGGAGGGCTTGGGGCACATTTAAAAAGGATGCAAGTAACTCTTCATGACACTAAACAGCTTTCGGACTTATTTCTCCTCTCAGTTTTTCTATTCAGGCCCCAGAAGGAAGATTAAATACTCCTTTAAATCAACCGGAAATCATCTCCTACAGGACAGGGGAACTGATTCAAGATAACTTTCAGATGCAAGTACCATGAACTTCCAGAAATTTGATTATATGACCGACATCCATATTTACATACAGTGTATTGCTGTGTGTGTAGAGGTGGAGACTGTGTGCATACTATGAGCCTGCTCATGTTTTAAACATCGAAGACTGAAAGGGTTTTGTATTCATAAATAGTTCACAGTAACGGTGTAGCTGCTGTGCAAGGCACCGCTCACTCTCACACACTCGCAAACTTCACATTTCTGTTGCTCAAACCCGAGGTGCTAGCATAGATACATGTACAAAATCAGTTGGATTTTGTGGAAAATAGTGGAAAGGTATGCTGCATAATAAACCTCAAGTACTTCAACTCAAGCTGTAGTCAGCCAACTGATCGGTAATTAAAGGCCTGTTGACACATGGACATGAACGAATGTCATTTATCAAAAGTTGTGCTCAGACGAATACACATATAAAGGGGAATCTCACTGTCAAGAACATGTCTGGGACATAAAATCTGTAAAATCCTAAATAAGACCATGCGTTTTGCTTCAGTGTTTTAAACGATTCCTATTCTTTTAAAATTCAAGTAATGCAACTTATTTTTACTATATTGCAAAATCATATATTATCAATTTATTATTTAAATGAAAAATATTTATAAATCACTGTAACGGCTTTTATTTGAGGCCAGTTTAAAAACTTTTTTATTATTGCACTTCGTTAATGAGAATAAAAAGGGAATATTCACTGAGAGTAATAAGAATTGCACACAGGAAAGAAAACCAAGAAAAGGGGTAAAACATTATTAAAATGTTAATGGTTGTAAAAAAAAAAATAAAAATACATCCAAAATATGATTTCTTATTTTTTCTCCTGTGTGAGCAGGACATGCTTTAGTGAGATTCACCCATACAGACACACACACGCACAGCTGAACAGTTTTTTTTAACCTCTTCAATTCTACTTGTATAGATTTGATTCAAAAGCCAATCTAACTTCCATTGATTTCGTTAAGGAAAACTGACAGCAAATACAAACTGGACGAGTTAGTAAAATATAGCCATAGCATGATGCATCAGCAAACTTCGAACAGCCTCAGCTCGGGTGGGCCTGAAAGAGCCACTGCCTCTGGAACAAAGGTAACAAGTCTTGAAAAATAACAGTCGTTCTATACCTGGGTAAATGACTGATTTGTATCGTTTTTGGAAACACGGAGCAGAGAGGTGCTAGAGAAACTACAACGGAGGAGCTCCCTTCGATATAAAATCTTTACAAGTACATGTATGTGCTATTAGAGACCGTAACAGTAATAATGACCCAAACGCTTCCCAAAAACCCTACTGCTATTTTGACAGCAACGTGGACAGTCACATACGTGAGAACAGCAACTGCAAGTATAAACGTTTCAGAGGAAGGAGAAAAGCAGCTCGATTTTCTTTATCCTTCGAAATGATTGTCTTTCCTCACCCTTCTCATCAAGTATTAGAAAGATGGCCAAACAAACGTGCTCTTTCCTAATGACCCACACACACACACACTGACACCGAAGTGCTGCCGTTTGTCTTGTTTCGTGATCTGCCTGGCTTATAAACAGTACTGTACTGGTATGAGGTATTGGTTTGAAACCTGCGAGTGAATCATCAGTGCTCTGCGAATGATAAAAGAGTCCATCGGCACACAAAGAACTTTCCTAATCGCTGCGAAGAGTCCATTTCCTTTTTACCGTCCAGCCAGGAAGAAAAACATAGCAGGGTGTATGATTTGAAAACCCTTTTTACATTTGTGACCATGTCCGAAGGAATCTGTGACTCATAACGAGCCACAAATAAGTGATTTATGGTGCGATAAATGGGTGGGCTGATGGAAACATTACACAATAGTCTATTTTGATGCTTTCAAGTAAGAGCCTCTGGAATGGCGAGTGCTTATTTTGCTTAAGAACAGCAGTGAAAACCTCACAAACTGTTTGTCAGCCAGTGCAATACACATCCATTTGGGTTCCATGCGACGAAAGCCTGTCCAGAAGGTTACCTATTGAATATTATGTTTATATTCATATATTTCGTAGAATACACTTTCCCACTCATGTTTACTCTTTCGTGAATGGCCAACGTTTTCAACTGGCTGAAATGTTTCAAAAAACCTATAAATATCTCAGAGTAACATTGCTGCAAGTGAAGCTGAAACCAAAGGTACTGTTGCGCTAAAATCTCCCGCTGTCAGCTCTTGGACTCTTCAGGTCCTGGTTCACCTTGTTCCATGTTTGTGGAGGTCGTGGAGGAGGAAGAGGGCCAGGGTCTGGCCCATTCCGGGCTGAGGGAGTGCTCTGGTTCTGGGGACAACGAGAGCATGAGAAGGGTTCCGGCGTCGGAGGAGCAAGCCGAGCACAAGTCCTCGGATGAGAAGGTCAGACTGCCCAGTTTGGCGAGCGAGTTGGAGCGCTTCAGTCGGGAAGGTACAGTAAGTCCTGCGAGCCGCATTCGGGCTTCGATTTCTTGCGTACGTTGGCGCACAAGGCCCGGTTTGCCACGGACGCTGCGGAGACTGTCACTGCTGGAGCTGCGAGTGAGCGTGGAACCATGCGGGGATGAGACTGGCGTCAAGCCGCCCGAACCGAGGACCGCCAACAAGGCCTCGTTTGTCAGCGGCATCGCTGCTTCGGTAGCGAAGTCTGCCCGTGCTCCAAAGGGCCTGTGGAAAGGGTCGGTTGAATCACTGGAATTGTTCATTGCATCCTCATTTTTGCTTGAACCGGCTCCCCGTTGCTCATTTGAACGTGCACGCTCCTGAAAGAGACCGGAAAGTTTTTCCAAGCGCTCCTTTCGCCGCCGAACGAGGCCAGAGCGTTGCAGCTGTACTAGAGTCTCTTGGTGTTGCACAGAACAAGACGCCTCTGCATTCTCCAAACCCTTTATCTCTTTTTCATTCCCGAGTAGAGCTGAGGAACCCTGTGCATCAATCTCTTTCAGCCTGGAATCATCTTCCCCTTTGGCTTCAAGCAGCATTGTCTGGCTATCAGTTTCTTGGTCAAGAGGTTTACTTTCTGGCTTATCTTCTTGCCCTAAGGGCATTGCATTGGCATCAAGGCACGGATCTGAGGCAAGTTTGCCACACTTGGTTGTCACGGACAAGTTGGCACAGGGTGGCGTCTGAATTGAAATACTGGGCACACTGTTGAGGGGTAAAGGAGCAAGGCCTCGTCTGTTAGCCTCCAACAGAGCACTCTGGGTGGGCTTGGAAGCCAACGATGAACCAGAATGATGCTGCTTCAGATGGGCACTTTCCTGAATGAGAAAAGACAAGGAGAAACTATGTTACACAAATTATATGTAACGGAGCGGTGATACAATAATGTGAAACACTCACTGTTTTGAGGTGGTTGTTGTTGTTGGAGTTCTCGTTGCACAGATGGTTCAGGTTTGACAGATCAATCCCCTTTTCGTTTGACAACTCTTCTTCACTATCATTGCCATCTCCTCTCTTCACTCCCTCGGCTAATGCCTCCATTTCAGCTTGCTCTTTCTGAGCCTCCTCTTCATCCTCCTCCTCCACCGTGTTGAACTCCAGCCGCAGACGTAGTTCCTCCAGAGGCTCCGCCCCTCGAGAACAAGTCTGAGCAGCTGTGCCCTCTCCTCGGACACCTAAATGTGGTAAAGGATGACCCTCACGGCCCTCTAAGGTTTCATCGTCGAGGAGCGCATCTTGCTCCACATCTGCAACCTCGATATAGACCCGATCTACGTCCAGCAGAGGCGGTGCATGGATCGGTGTGGAAGGGTCACTCTCGAGGGCTGAGTCCGACAGGCGACGGAAGTAATAATGGTAGTTTTGTGGGTGGCTGGGGTCCAGATCTAGGCTAATTGGAGAGGAGTGGGCGGCAGGCTCACAGCATACGGTGACTCGGGGGTTTGTGGGCTCTGGGGTGATGTGATCCACAGTCTCGGAGTTCGCACAACAAGAGCCAGCAGCTTGCTGGCAATCAGGGTGATCACAATCTGAATCAGGGTGCCACAGTCGGTTATGACGCTGCTTACTGAAGGGAAAATATAGAAAGGGTTAAAAAAGAGGATTAAAGAGATAGTTCACCCAAAAATGTATATCCATCATTTTTTTTATTGTGCATTCAAGTTAATTAAACTGTAGTTGGGTTATTTTGATTATGTTAAAAAGAATTTAGTTTAGTTTTAGAAATTGGTTAAGTTAACACAAAAATATAACATAATAAAATAAATTATTTAAAAGTTATTTACTTTTGCAAATATACCAAACAATAATAAAGGAAACTTCTCTTGTACCTGGCATCCAGTATGCCCTCATACTCTGCCAGCTGTCTCATGAAGCTGGCATTGGGACGGGTGATACTGCGCTTCTGTTTGACAAAGTTATACGCTTTCTCCAGAGACCAGCCGTACTCTTTCATGGCATATGCTATCACCGTTGAAGCAGAGCGGCTTACACCCATCTTACAATGAACCAAGCATTTGGACTGATTCTTTCTGCAGAGTACAGAACACGAGTGTGAAAAGTCACATTTAAGGAGCCAAGCACGTTGGTTATTTGTAAAGAGAAAAATCTCAAATAGAGCCTTACTTTGCTTTGACAATGAAGTTGTAGGTATCATTCCAATAGGCCAGTAAGTCTGTGGTCTCGTCGTCATACACTCGGACATTGTGGTAGCAAAATGTTCCTGGGAAAAAGTTATCTATTTCCCTAGTAACATTTAAGATGAAGCCCACCCTGAAACAGCAGTGAATTTAGAGATTAAACGAAGACAACAATATAAAGTCGTATGCATGCAAGTTAATTTTTATTCCTTAGTTCAGGTACTAAAAATATACCCTGCTTAAAAAGTAACAGCTTTTGTTGAAAAAGGAGAGAATGTTGCCCTTTAAGAGGTGATACGATACACACCGACCTTTAACTTTCACCTTTACCTAACATTAACCCATTTAAAGAAGCAGTGTCTTGAGAGACACAACAGCACGGGAGGGAAGCAAGCTGTAGATGTCAGGACAGCTAAAACTTACCCAGTCTCCTGAAGCTCTTCTAGATTTGAAGCATTCCATTCAGAACCCTAGAAAAAAAACAATGCATTTTAGGGAAAATGGCATCCAGAGCCTTATAAGAGACACAAAACATGCCACAGAACTAACAAGCTCTACATTAAACAGATTAAACTTCTCATCAATCCAATACTACTCAGTTTCCCCTGGTTTTATTTGTACTTATTTAACTGATGCAATTTGTAATATTTTAGATTTTTTGGGGGTAGGATGAGTTTGAGGAAAGGTAATAAAAAGGTCAATAAAAAGAGGGAATTGACAAAAGCAGAACTAACCAGATAGAGGTGGTCAAAGATTAACGTGGCTTTGTCCATCTGCCCAAGAATAAGCAACATCTCATTGTCAATGAACTCTTTGTACTCTTTCAGGTTGCAGTTCATCTGTTGCTCCAGCACACTACGAATCTAAGGGAAAATACACACAAGTTTTTTACTCGGTCTTAACAAATGTTCTGTTATAAACCTTGCTCACATCTGCTATCAAGATCCATCTCAGACAATCTGATCAAAAGCACTGCAGGATCTTGTGTCTCCTGTGGCCACTTATGATCGGATTTTGAGAAGGAGGGCCTGTTGTGACACTTTTTATGCTCTCAGCTGACCTCTTTGGACGTGACATTTTCAAGGTCATGGCACATCATGATACTCCTGAGTTTGGCTTTGATTAGACATTCTGTTCTCTCCCTCTCTGTTGGCCTGAGGAACAGAAACATAGGGGGTTCAAGTCAGAGCATCATTTTAAGCCGAAGGGTATAACTTTTTACTATTATTATTCAGAAACGTCAACATCACATAGTACTGTACATAATGAACAACATAAACATGCCTTCTGAAAGAAAAGGAAACAGAATTAAGCACGTTTTTGAGGTTATGTCTGTTTGAGCATCAGCAACACTGGCTCAAATTATACATTTCCATTTCAGAACCTTCATCTTCCCAGTTCGTGCAGTTGACCACTGGTTACTGATCAGATCAAATATTAGATTAAATTGTGCCAGCGTTAGACAAATATGTCTGTAACTTCTTTTAAAAAAATGTTAATTTAAATCTGCTGGTGTGTCAAGGACTCTAAGCCTCAGGGTTTGCACTCACTTGTCAACAAAAACTGCAGGAGAGTCTGGTCGCAGTGTTTCCAGATCCTGCATGGCGTTCCACTCGTTGATGCAGCTCTGTTCAGAGCCGATACAGCTCTCGTAGTACCCAATCCATGTGAGCGCCATGCCACCAGGGAAATAGTTGTACCTTCGTGACACCTCACACGCCTTGTGTAAAATCTGCAATGCTGACCTAAAGCAAAAGCAGGTCAAAGGTGAGCAAGATGGAAAGGTCTGTGCCAGTCATGGTGTGATGAATCAAACTGTATCTCAAACTGGTTTGAAATAATTCTACACTTCAAACAAATGATAAAGAGCTTAACCACAATTCCAAAAAGTTGCAGTGAAAATGTTTGTATTTTTCATCCTCGTTTTACTTTTAGTCAAAACTTTGGTCCTCCTTCTGTTACTTTATGTGCTTTTGTCATTTTTATTTTTATTTAATGTGTCTGTGTCCTTTTTATTCATTTTATTTTAATATTATTGATCACTGTCACTATTATTATTAGTTATGTACACATATACGTGTGTGTGTGTGTGTGTGTGTATATATATATATATATATATATATATATTATCCTGAGTGAAATAAAGTGACTTTGGTAAAAAAAAAAAAAGACAAAAAAAACTGAGCTGATTCAGAAATACATTTTTGGCCAGTATGTCTGAATTCCACATAAGTGCCATAATATGTGGTTACAGCAATCATTTAGCAATGTGGTACACATCAGGCCATCACTTTAAATAGGGTTTATATCAAACAACATCTGATGATATAATGTTCACTGTACCATGGTACTGCCACTGTACTTTATAAAAAGAGTCACCAGATGGCAGTGTGGATTATATTTAAGGATGACAAAACTCCCAAAGCACTTGTGAACATCTGAAAAAACAGTCCACTCACATCATCTTCACCCCCTGAGGAGCTGTTTTATTTCTACCCCAGTAACAAACAAGAGCCTATATTCACCCAGCCAAGCAGACAAAGGCTCTTGTTGGAAAAACAATCTAATTTGTAACCTGATTTAGAGAGATGACTGTAGGGTTGAATCATTACATGAAAGGTTGTGAAAACAGCAGTTCTGAGTGATTTTCTTTCTGTTGTTTGAAAGCTTTAGTATAATCGCTTAAATTGATCACATAAAGCATTCTATGTTAGCATTTCCACTAAAGACTGAAATGTCTAAAAAGCGAGTTACTCTAGTTCATTATTTATTGATGTATGTTCTCACCACATGGCCTGGACTGACACTGGCTTGAAGATGTGCGTGCGCCCGGCGGTAGTCACACTGAAGCCTCTGGAGACATGAGAAGAGAGGTTAAATAAGGCCACTGTACCATACGTCATTACAATAGAGCTACAACCGGTGCATCAAAGTGTAATCAGACCAGCAGCAGCAATTCTTTCTATTCCCAGAGGGGGCAGCACTCACCCATCACCGTCTAAATGAATCTTAGTGTCACTCCACAGCGGCAGCACCATCCCGACAGAGCAGTTCTTACTGTAAGTGAAAGAAAAACTCCCTTATTTGACTTAATGAAGTGTGCCGGCAGGAAGTAACAAACCTTTCTGTTTGAGGATATGCTAAGCTGTGTTTGAGTTTAAGTCACCTGTCTTTGTTGCTGAAGTCCATGCCCAGTAAGATGTTTTCCTCAGTGTCTTGACGGCCGTTTGTGTACACTACCACCATGTACCGCACACGGTCCGACCACGCGCTCTCTAACCGCACCGCCTGAGGATTACAGTTGATTGACAAGTTTGGTTCGGGTCAGAACAGGCCGCACAGAACTGTATACATGCCAAACATATTTCAAAATATACTGAACTATAGAGTACATGACCGGAAAATGAAAATTCTGTTTTTAAGAACTACGTCACTATGTAAGAGAACTGGAGCATTTTGAAGATATTCCCCTTAAGTCTGTCTAGCTAGTCAAACCTTGTGCATCATCTATCAACTAATCAAAAACATTTTAAAATTTCAACATCCCTCACTGCCAAAAAAACATTATAACAAGACTGCCCTATTTAAGCTGTATACACCTCTTTCACTTCTATTGTTTCTCTATTAATTCTTGGCTTTTATTCCTTCTGTTGTCTTTTTTTTTTTTGAATAAAAGCATCTGCTAAAACACTGAAATGTAAACATTTGAATAAAAAGTTTAAAAATGGACAGAAATACCAGAAGTATAATAATAATAATATAAAACGTGTCTCTTTGTCGCACAGACCAACTATGATTTTGGGATAAACTTTATTCATCCCATGAGTCCCAATGAAGCACACCTGTGAGCCACCACAGTTCATTAACACTGCAAAATTCTCCTGTTGTGTTCGGCCTGGAATCTCATGAGCTTTATAATGACAGAATGTTCTTTCTGAAGACAAATGCAGCTACGTGCGACACGTCACGGGTGACTCCAGTAGAAGTACATTTCCCCCCCATGGAACAGCAGGCAAGACATTTTAACATGCCTTAACAGAAAGGAAAACAGTCTTCAGGCAACACTTTGACAATGAAACCCATTCAGCCTGACTGCCAAAGCGTTAGTCACTGACAGCGCGTGTTCTCTCACCAGTTTGATGCGATCTTCAGAGCGAAGAATGTTGATCATCACCTGCAGATGCTGAGGTAAGTCACCTGTTGAGTGAAAACATCGTTACAATCCAAACAGAACCATGACGACTGCTTTGTTTACGCTCCCTCAAAACCCAGTTGAAGAAAAACAACCATAAAAATAAACAAGATAACTAAAGGTGATGTCATATTAGTGAACTAAGGTTTATAAGAGAAGCAGAGCCAAGACGAACGCCCGCTGAGTGATACAAATCAGTCTTTAAATGCTGGGTGGGAAGACAACAGTATGCTTTTGATTAGCGACCTTCTGATTTTAAGTGTACAAACGCACATGGATATGGAAAAATTAGTTGTTTCTTATGTTTACATATCTCAGATAATCCTATTTAATTAAATGCTTAAGTATGACATGACTAAGTGACTTTGGTCTGCATTGTGAACAGGCATGTGCAAATAAGTTCTACCCTTTGTGCCAATAATTATAAATCTGACAGCATGTCATTCAACTTACTCTAGCACCTCTTCTTTTGATGCAAGTCAATAAGAGATCCCAAACAAGACCTGTTTACATTTCATTCTCCTCCTTAACACAGACAGACCAACTCAACTGACCTCTGACTGCGGTGCGGTCCTACCCAAACAAGCCTCCTCCTACTCTTGTGAGCTTTGGCAGAATCCATACAGCAAAGATGAAACTGGTGTGGGACGTGTGGGAGGCCAATCAAAGTGTACGAGCAGGTTAGGAACAAAGCCAAATAAACTCAAAGCTTGAGAGCTAAAGCCTGTCATGCACACTCAACACAACAGATGATGATCTCTACGGTTTATTGGCTGCTTTGCATTTGACGCATATATGAAAAGAACAGTTTTCTCCTTCGACAAAACAAGCCCCTTGGTTTTCTGGGTCTCTATAACAAGAATTTACATCCTTATCTGATTAAAACTGATATGTAAGAGAATTGCTCGGGCAGCGCTGGATCCCACAGTACAGTTTTGATCAGAGGCATAAAAGTTTTTGCGAATTATCATTATACTTATACTCATTATACTCTACATCATGTACAGAACAAGATGATGAGCAAATTAGGACAGAATTCGCATTTCTGGATGAGCTATTAGTTTAAGAATTATTCTAAATAACTTTGACAAAGTTTTCTCCATCAGTTATGATTCTGACAGCAATTCATAATTTAATTCCAGGGGTTTTGTCATGAAGAGTCAATTCCTGTGACTGACACTGAAATAAGATGTGTATGAAATGGAAGTATTCTAAACCTTCATCTGCATCGAATCTACTCCTAATAATGAGGATTTAAATAAAAGGTCATACAAACAGCAATTTCCTCTCTTTTCAAAACTGCACCAACTTAAAGGAAATTCTATTGTCGTTTACTCAGCCTCAAGTAGTTTCAAACCTGTATGAACTTCGCTGTTCTGCTGAACACAAAGGTATTTTGAAAGAAATTGTAACCAGGCACGTTTTGGGTCACCGCTGACTTCCATAATAGGATAAAAAAATAATATGGAAGTCAATGGTGACCAAAACAGCCTGGTTAAAAAATATCTTCCTTTGCGATCATACAAGGTTTAAAACTACTTGCGCGTGAGTAAATGATAGAATTTAGATTTTTGAGTGAACTATTCCTTAAAGGAGTCATTTTAAGCCCAATCAGCACTTTAGAATTGTTTCTGAAGGATTGCGTGACACTGAAGACTGGAGTAATGGATGCAGGAAATGTTGATTTGCCACTATAGGAATGGATTACATTTTAAAATATTTTTCAAAATTATTTTAAATTATAATTATAATATTTTTACTGTACCTTGCCTGGGTGAGGTAAAATACTTCCTTTAAAAACAAAAGATTGAGAACTTCTGGAAAGAAGTGTACATTCATGAGCACACCGAACACATCTCATTCCGTATGATATGCGCCATTTAATCGTGCTTAACTTGGTCCTCTAAAGAACTCAAACGGACAAGCAGTACAGGTGTGAGTCCATCTGCAAATATTGATGGAGTGTCTAGCTTCAGGAAGTTGGTCAGTGTTTGATAAATCACCACTGATGCTATTTTTGAGTGTCTGCCTGCTGGCGCCATGAGAATGCGAATAGAGGTGACTGATGACGTCAGTCCAAAAAAAAATTACAGGACAAAAATAAGGAAATCTGTGTCATCAGCATCTAAAAAGCAAGGACGTTTAAAGACATCAGCGTGGAGAGAAGATATTTTAGAGCTTAACTTACATTTAGAACGAGCACCGAGGATCTGCTTCATGGATAAATGTTAAACTGTAAGAAGGTCTTGTAGCTGAGCAATTCCCACTGTCAGAGAACATTTTGTACTTAGACGGTCACAGAGGAAGAGAAACCCTACATCGTCTAGTCTAACAGAGACATCCGCAGTTTCTCAACGGAGACAGCTGACTTCACCTTTTAGTGCAAATGCAATTGTACTTCTTTCAAACCATGTAATTCTCGTAATTTAATTCCGGATCTTCTAGACTGTCTGCACAAGTCACTTTTAGGATGTCTTGTTCTTCTTGTGATTGATGGGCAGTTAAGTTATTGTTTGTTGAGCTCATGACTCAAGCGATGCTCCAACCCCACAAGCCCGAGGTCAGACTGTATGTAAAACCAAAACCGCTCGTCAAACCTGCAACAACTCGCTTGTGATTAGCACTGCTGATGCGCTCAAACCGGTCAAATCGAAACTTCACATCCCAACAAGAAGCCAGGCGATAAAACGAGCCAACTGTCAAAGCAGATGCTTGATAATATCAGGGGTTTACACAACAGCGATATGACAAGCTGTCTGAAAGCGTGGCGAGGTAGTCAGTGCATAAAGCCTAAGGACTTGTTGTGTCTGCATGGTGTTTTTGTTCCTCTCATAACAGATTCAGTTCGCCCCGGAGCAAGCATACATTCTTCCGTTCAGCAGTAAACGTGTCCTTTAGATTAGCGTGTTTAATAAATTCAACGTGTCACGCGTGTTAGAAAATGCCGGATGGATGGCAGATCTGTTGTTTTCACAGAAAATCCTTGATTTATTGATTGAATAAAAAAAAAAATTGCAAACAGAAAAAGGAAAAAAAATAAATAAATTGCACAAATTGCATTTTCAAATTCTTATTTTTCTAGCCGTGGTTTCGTATTGTTGTTAAAATAGCAATAGGAAAACTTCCTAACTGAAATCTTGAAATCATTATATTTTGAAAATATTTGTTAAACAAACATGAACAGAATAAAACCAAACTGCTATATGATATATCTTTTATATTAAAGGTATAATTTTACCAAAACACATTTGTATTGGGGCAAAACAATGGTTTTATATTTTTGTATGGCATATTTTAATATTCTGCTGGTTTATGAATTGGTTGTCATAAACGTTTTTCAGTTTGCACTTTCGTATAAAAAGATTATTAACTGGCAGAATGTGACAACTTACCCCATGAACGACAAAACATTCCTCACAATTTGTATAAAGGTTCAATATATTTTTATATATTTGTAAAGCCAAATAATTAATTGCATGCAAAATAAAAGACTGTGTTTGTGTACCATGTATATTTATTATGTATAGAAATACAAAAACATGCATCTATATATTTCTGAAAAACATGTTATATATAATGTAGAATATAAATTATATGAATATATGCAAGTAAGCCTACATGTAAATATTTTCAAAATATATACTGTCTTTAAACACAATGAATATACACAGTACACACACATACAGTACATTACGTAAACAAAAACTACGTATATCAACCCTCCTCTAACCCTAAACTATAAGGAGACAATCAAAAAATTAAATAAAAAAAAATATATTAACATCATAAAAAGGGGGAAAGGTGTTTTTATATTTTCCATCTGAACAAAGAGTTATCTCTGTATTAACATATCTGCACCATAAACCACCAGGAAACACATAAAACTGTCTATAAGAAGTGATGTTTTCACAGTGCCAAAGTGCTGAGCTAAACTGCTAATCCACACACACACACACACACACACACACACACACTTGTCTGGGACACGCTTAGCCAATTTCTGAATTTCTCTCTCAGGACGGACACAGCAGGCCATGCAGTAAAAGAACCTATTACTATTTCAACAACAATTAACATAAAACTGAATCATAACATCTGAGAAACTCCACTCAAATAACAATGAGCATGCTGTACTAAAAATTAAGCTTTTCATCTAAACGTGTCATGCGAGGAGAAACCCCTCAAGTGCAAGCATGGACTCACCTGCATGTTTGTGGTGAGGATGACCTCTCTGACCCTGAGGACAGCTGCCCTGCTGCAGAAACAGAGCAGCCCCTTTGACCATGAAGAAGCTTTCGCTTAGACTGTAAAACAAAAAAGAAAGAGGAGAGGAGACAATGTTAGGAACGTGGCCAACAACGAAACAAGACACGCTCGTGTGATATTTCAGAGAACGTATTATAACCACACTCACAGAAACATAAAAGTAGTAGATTTGGATTTTGGGAAAACACAACTCACATGTTGAAAAATCAGCAATGATTTCTGAAGGATCATGTGACAGTGAAGACTAGAGTAAAATTCTGCTTTACCATCACACACATAAATAACATCATAAAATATGTTCAAATGAAAGACAACTATTTTAAAATATTTCACAATAATATTATTTTTACTGTATTTTTGATCAAATAAATGAGATTTCTTTTCAAAATAAAATAAAAAATGGTGCTGTCAAATAATTAATCGCATATAAAAACGTACGTTTTTTGTTTGCATATGCACGTTGCATAATTCTCTCTGAACAAACCATTCACTACAACTTTGCCTTAATAAACTCCTAATTTGCTGCTTTTTAATGGTATATTTATATATAAGTATGAATAAACAGACCAATGTGGTAACTACAGGCATGCTAATAAGCAACTAGTGAATAGTAAGGATTGGTCACTATACTAAAGTGTTACCAAAAGCACAAAGTTGACAAGACATAAAAATCTATTATTCAGTCACAATAAACGTATGATAAATATACAGCATGTGGACATCCATCTATTCTTTCCATATAAAACTGAATGAACCATGACTGCACGTCTTTAAAGCTCCGGGGTTGAATTTTGCATCTCACCATCACTCACCTGTATGCTCACGACAGGTGCTCCAAGTCTGTGATTTCAGGTGCGGCAGTAATTAGCTTCACATGCAGTTAAACACACTTCAGGAAATGTGAACCACCTTAGGCTCACTGTTATTCTAATGCACTGTGGTACAAGTAAATCTTACCGAAATGACAGGACTACAGCTGGTAAGGTGAGAAACGCTCTCAATATCTTGCAGAGATGACCAAGCTGTCAAGAAAACACTCTTGTCTATTATCAGACTGTCACAGCAGGGCAGGGACGCTTCACGTTACTTAGACTGCAGACGGTGGAGTAGTACATGACTTTGGTTGAAAGTTTAATGAACTTGGTTGTGTACATGTATACATGGCCTCTCCCTGCCCTTGGATTTGTTCTGTATACATCATGTGTATTTATTAACAACAACAAAACAAAGAAAGAAACTAAGAGGGTGACAGAGTAAATATAGTGCAGAATATTTTGCACATATGTACGGCATACAAGCAATGCCTTTAACAGCAGACAACGTCAGGAAATATCAAAGACTTTTTATTGCACTTCATCCCTAATTTTTGTCATAACTGGCTAAACATTAATAACTGACAAATACAAAACAACCTACAGTGCCCACATGCGTGTCATATATATGTCAATGGCTTGTCAGACAGCAAGCTGTTGACTGTGGCTCCATTCATGCAGTTAAATCTCTCCTGAATATTTAAAGCACTCACAATCAGTTACAGAATGAAGCTGTCACTCTCTTTTATAAGAGAACTGTTTATCGGCAGAACTGTGATTAGGACTAGGACCAGTCAATCTTTCAAAACGGAGTTCTATACGACTCTGAAAACTGAAGAAATCAATGGTATATGGTCTTAATATCTTAATGATTTTTTGGCATAAAAGAAAAAAAATCAATCATTGTGCTACTTACATTACGACTACTGCTGCATACTTATTGGGTCATTTTTCTAGATGAATAGAAATCATGCTAAATGGTTAACAGCAGCAAGACAATGATTTTCTGCCAAGATTTTTTTAGGCCAACTTGTCAGATGCTTTCAATTGTTAAAGTATGTAGTTTTGCACATCCCTATTCCGCATCTTGCATTAATTTCAGTTAAATGGAAATCGTGATTAAAAAAAATAATAATAATTCAAACTTATTACAAGTAATGCAACTTCTCAAACACACAGATTCAACTATAATGCATTAACTGGAAAGCTAGATAACTCTGGTTGGATGTTTAGTGGTGGCTATACTCAAAACCATCATAGTCTAGGCAGGCAAAACATTTCAGGGTCACATTGTTTTCTCGGCCTGCTGTGGCTGTGACCCTTTGCTGACTCATCCCTCTCATTTTTCCTGACTGGACTTCCAGTGTCTCAGCATTCAGAGGAGCGACTCTCACATGATAAGCAAACGGCAACAAAACTGGTATTGTACCCCCGCCCCCCCGCTCTCTTTATTTCTCTCCTACTTCCTCCTCCTCCCTTTCTCTTATTCCCCTTCTTCAACTTTCTCACCCTCCCTCCAAAGGCCTTGAGGGTGTCAGCAGATCACAGAGGCTTTTGTTTCCGTCCTCCTCTCTTTTGTTTCTCCTCTCTCTGCTGCGTTCCCTCTCTGTCCGCCTCTCGGAGCGATTTATGTGAAGGCTGGAAGCAGCTCAGCACCACTGGGCTGAAGGATTGAGTCATGACTGAGAGACAGAGAGCTGTAAATGATGATACACGAGCCCTGAGCAGAATACGCTCATCTTCAAGGCTGTAATTATGATGTGAGTAAGAGTTTTGAGAAGTAACCGCTCTCAAACGCCTCTGTCCACGTTTCACTTTCACGCAGATGGATACGTGGTACCTGATGTAGGATCAACAGCCCTTTGGTAAAAAAATAAAAATAAAATCTGGAATCAAAACTGCACCACAAATATAAAGCCGTCAACTTTCTTTATTGATGAATATCACGAAAATTAACTCAGGGATACAGTAAAAAGAAACTGTAAATATACAGTATTGTGTGTGTGTGTGTCTTTGAAATTTTAAGGATAGAAGCAACTTGACACTCACTGAATCCTTGTGCCAGTAAAGCTAGGATTGAGGCCTTTTGTTCTTGGTTTAAAACCTTTCTATTCACTGTTTTTGGCATGTTTAGTGTTTATTTTTACATTTCTAATTACTTTTCAAAGACTTCTAGCATTTTTTACCATCCAACTGGTCGAACTGCAGTATAGTGCTTTTTATACTTTTCCCGTTAAATACATTTGGATTCAGGTGCTCACCAAACAAGAACCTCAATAACCACGATGAAGAATGTTTGTGTAAAAATTTTACAAAGACTGGCATGAGACACTTGTCATACTCGGAGAGATACTGATTTACTGATCTCAAATTTTTTTCTAGAGCTGTTTATTATATATATATATATATATATATAAAAAATTATTTCGTTTTTTATTTTTTTAGAAAAGTTACTATAAAAAATTTAATTGGTTAACCGTAAAAGTTACCTTACAAAGCTATCATTACATGTAATTTTGCTGTAAAATAATGTAAAACGTATAGATGTAAAAAGTTAAAACTACAATCATAGAAATAGAAGTCCTTGCATGATATACAATACGTAATTTTACATTAATTAATTGTTAAATATTTATTATTTAAATAAATAAATGTATTTATGTCTTAATTTACTCAAATAATAATTCATTTGTTAAATGTAATTCACCATCAGTGTAATTTTATCATCAGTAATGTTTACATATATTTGCATTATGTTAGATAGTTTATGTTTTTTGTATAATTTAAGGTGTAAATTGTATATAATCTATATTTTACATTTTCTTAATAGCTTAATTTTAATCAGAAGAACAATCAATCTGACCAAATTGTAGTTTAGTATTCAGTAACCTTAAAGCAGATAAAATAATGTTAATGAATCACTGAATCAGAATTTTGAATTGATTCAAACAGACAAGTTGAACTGATTCATGAAATACGGTTTTTGCCGTATTAAGTTTAACCTAATGCTCACATACAGTACGTGTGAGTCACAACACAAAAATGATATCTGCCTACAATGAGGGCTAACTGATATACCAACTTTTATACAGACAACAAATCCTCAAACCTATCTGCCCACCCATATAGAGGGTCAACTTCTGATTAACCCTTACTTATTTTCTCGAACACACATATTTTATCAACAAACCCTCCACAAATGCACAAAATACTTTCCATATCACAGCAAAGCACAGTATCAAACACAAACACACATGCAGGCCTTACAAGCCCACATACTGTAAGTGTTAGTAAATTCATGTGAAGGTTATGACTCATTTGGCACTGCATCATCTCCGTCTGACAGCATTTGTGAAATGACCATCTGCAGGAACAAAGTGGTACATTGCCTCTTATATAATGCAGATAGTTTGCACCTCGAACACAACCCAGGGCAAATACAAATTGCAAAATCAGACAACCGCATGACTTTCATTCAGATATGCAAACAACACCCCTACCTCTCAGGTAACACTGGCAGTCGCTCTTACGTAAGAGCAACAAAACTCTGTCCTGAAGAGGCAAGCCAAGATTTCAACAGGTCTATGTAAATCTATAGTATGTGAACAAACACTCATGTAAGATCAAATATAGTTGCCTCAGATAAATATGTAGTATGCATGAATGCTGCCAGCTGCTAAAACTGGGTCACACATCACCTGTAGTCAAAGTTGATGCTGTCAGAAGTTACAGTGTGGTCAAACAACTAATGAAAATGTCATATTTTTTTGAAAGAAATTAATACTTCACAATGTTACAAAAAAATTATAATTTCTAAAGTATTCAGAAATAGCATATTATAGTTTCCACATAACTACTTACTTTTAAACATTGTTAAAAATAAGAAATTTACATGTTAGAATGATTTCTGATCATGTGACACTGAAGACTAGACTAATGGCTGTTGAAAACTCAGCTTTGATCACATATATTTTAATATATATATATA
>JAUYWG010000038.1:2630822-2643998 GCA_034779775.1 Enteromius afrohamiltoni | reverse complement strand
GAACAATAAATCTTTTGCGGTGCTAATCGTTCATCTTCTGTGATTATTTTGTCCTACCTACCTTAAGTTTTCTCCCTAGGCCATCTCAATGTTACTCCTTTGGAAATCCTAGACATTAAATTCATCTAAGGTCGTAACAGTTGCTGTGCTTGCTTGCAATTTGCAAGACAATGTTAAATGTTGTAAAATTACAAATGTGACCACAAAATATTAAAATATTATAGAATCACTGTAAAAAAAAAAGTATGAATTATAAAACTGTATTTTACAGTACAACATGAAAATTATTAAGTATTAATATACTGAATCTCAACAGATACTACAAATAAATATTTAATATTGTGCAAAGACTGCATTCACTAATACGGTACAGAATATATTGTGCATTCATTTGAGTGTACTAAGTATCTGCATTATAAATATTCAAAGCAATGGCATTCATCAGCCCTTTCCACAGTGTTCACACTAAACCCCAAACTGCTCATAACAGCATTGCAGATTGTGCCACATTATTTCAGGAAAATACAAGATAAGTCAGCCTTAGGTAAGAGAAGAGGAATTTGTAAGCTTGTCTTGTACTAGCATTGGGTGTTACTTCAGGTATCAATGAGCTCAGGCAGAAGGACAGGTCTTCACATGTATGCATAAACGAATTACATCAAATACCAGGAATCTGTCATGTTCTAATAATTGCACAACACCGAATGCTCAGTCCAGGAGCTATTTAACTAGCAGTTTATATCTTCAGAACAGTAGCTAGCTTAGACTCTAGACTGACCTCTTTCTGGGGTTTATCCTAAATTTAATCAAACTTTTGTTGTCTAAAATGTCGGTTTGTGCGGAAGAGGTGCTGATGCTGCTGTTCTTACATTGTTTTATTTAGCTCCATGCATCTGTTGCACTAGTGAATTTATCTGAACCTTGTTTTTCCTCATTAAAAGAGGATTTGTTTCACATGAGCCTCTAGGACATCCTGTTCCCAGCAAGCACACATTACTTTTCTGTGCTCTGGATAGTTCCATGACCACATAGATTTTTAGAAAAAAACATTAAATTTATATTCCATTAGAAGATACAGTGGCCTCAATAAGTATTCAGACTAATTCAGTAGTTCAATAATGGAAATTTGACGACAATTTAATGACTCTTGTGCATTTGAGATGTAGGTGAGCTTATTTCTTCATCAGGAAAGATCTGGAAAATTTTGCATTATATTACTCACTCAACAACTGATCCTCTGCAGAGTCCAAAAATATCAAAATAATCCGCAAATAATTAACACAACTCCAGTTCATCAATTAATGACATCTGTGGTGAAGAGTTGCATGTTTTGTAAAAAAACAAATCCATCATTAAAGCAACTTTTAACTGTTCTGCTTTAAACTGCTCCTGGAGGATTGCTTACTGGTGTTTGTCAGTTAACGGTCACATCACATACAGGTAGACGAATTAAAATATTGAATTCAATTTTTTTTTTTGTTTTGACTGTTTCATTAAAAAAAATAGTATTTATTAGAATGATTTATTTGAACTCCCTGCAGTTTAGGAAACCTGCATGATAAGAAATACATTAAAACAATTGGTGCGGAAAAACTTTTCCGAACAAACTTTACTTTCTTAGTTACTTTCCAATGACTTTTAACCAAGCGACCTCAAAGCCATTTTGCAATTACTTTCATTTATTTTTAGGTGTAGCTTAATTGCCCGCTACTTTTTGGGTTTACTGTATGTTCTCTCTAATTAGTCTTTGAAAGAAACCCTGTTTGGTTAAGAAGTGCTGAGGGACTAGAGTCTTATCTATGAGTCACAGGAAGATACAGAAATCAGACACAGCCTCCATTGTGTTAGCAATCACGAACGTTGGAATCTCAGAGTCTTTTTCTCATATCCTGTTTTTACAGAAACGCTCCCTTCTAAACCAATCCCAGGGCAAACAGAGCGAGAAAGAGAGAGATGGACAGAAAGTACTAAAAAGCACTTAAAATGCGCTGAGGGAACAACTGCTCTTTCGCTTATCAGATGACCTTATGTAGGTCACACACGCCACATGTGCTCCCATCCAGCAGAAAACAGACAGACGGCGTTAGTGGGTTCATTCAGGTAACTGGAACAGTAGCTGCTCCACTCCCTTTTCTAAGATTGATCAAAATACAAAACGACTCGTTTCCTTTTAGTCTCTAACAAAGTACTCATTATCTATGTGTTCACACGTTCTGGGGATTAGTTTGCTTGAATGTGCTTCTTACAAGGCTTCATTCACAGATACTTTTACTAAAAGCGCAAAACAAACAAGTCATTATAGTACCTCTTCTGTCATTTAGATAAAAAAAATGTGTAAGTGTGTGAGAACAACAATTGCTATTGATTTAACTTGTGTTGAGTTTACAGTCAAGAGTTATTTCCTGAGCAGTGTGACCTTTGAGGATGTCATGTGACCTTTAGAATGACAAATCTTCCTATGTACACATCCTCTTCCTTTAGCTACTTCATCTGTACTGTACATAAGAACTCCATAAGTCTTCTCAAGTTGTTATTTGACCTGGTTGGACCAATAACTGAGAAATGCAGAGCTCAGAGTTTCACACACTACTGCACATCAGTGAACGACTTGTCTCTTAAGAACTTTTTTTGCACCCTTAGTGGTGACCTAGATTCAAGTTTGAAAGGACTGGGACATTAGTCCAATCCCAGCAGACACAAGTCCTAGTTTAATGTGTCCTCTAAAAGATGTGTTCAATGGAAAAACGCTCAATCTAAAAACAGTCTGGACAAATGTCCTCCCTCCTGGACAAGCCTTTGACTTTACAAAAGACCAGGGCTGTGATTGTAAAATTATATATATATGCACTGATTCTTGCATCAGCGCATTTTTACATTTGTGATCAATAAAGATCAATTAAAGCAGAATTTTCTCCATTTCCAGCATCACAAAAAAAATATTGAAAAACAATTGATTTTCCGGTATATTCTAAACATATGTCATCAGTCAAAAATATTTTTGCATAAAAAAATTCCACTAAAACGACTTGTTTGATGTAGTTTCATTCATGATTTAGTTACAATACATCACTAAGTATTGCAAAGCATCAACGTGAACATGAGTGAAATCATTGCAAATGCAACAACAAAACAAACAAAAAAAGAAATCGCAAACCTTCCTCAAACGTGCACGTGTTGTGACATTGAATAATACTGATTCCGCAGGTTGGTAACTAAAAAGTGATATATCAAGGGAGTGGTGCTAAAAGGAAACATACCACCTAGACTAAGCTAATGAGCATAAGGAGGAGATAAAGCACATTTGCTCAAGCATTCACACCTGTTAGTTTACAAGAGCTCTCTGTGTAATTGAACAGGTTTACTACAACCAAAAAGCCATAAATGAGTGCATAAACAACACAAATGGACCAAAAGTAACTGAAAATTGTGTTCGTCATTCACCAATCTGTCCCTTAAATATATGTGACCCTGAACCATAAAACCAGTCATAAGGTAAGATTTTACAAAACTGAGATGTAAGCATCATATGAAAGCTCAATAAATAAGCTAGGACAATATTTGGCCGAGATACATCTATTTGAAAATCTGGAATCGGAGGGTGCCAAAGAATCTAAATCACCTTTAAAGTTGTCCAAATGAATATCTTATCAATGCATTTTACTAATCAAAAATGACATTTTGATATGTTTACAGTAGGAATTTTACAAAAAATCTTCATGGCACATCTTTACTTAATTTCCTAATGATTTTTGGCATAAAAAAAAAAATAATTAATTTTGAATTTTGTATTTTTGGATATTGCTACAAATAAACCCCAGCGACTTAAGACTGGTTTTGTGGTCCAGGGTCACATATACGTTGCCCAAGAAAAAAGAAAGGTTGTTTACTGATACTAGCTGTCAGTTCAGGTGAAAACTCAGAGAATTGAATGGATAAGTACATTTTGAGATTGTTGTAAAAGAAAATTTAGGTAAGGCATATTTTTTCCAATGAGCCTAGATTTAAAAAACAGTCAGTTTTGAGTCCTAAATTTGTAATTTTTTGGAAGCCAATCCATTCTGAAGCCCTGCAGAAGGTAGCTGGTAATACCCAACTTTACTAATTAAACCCACCTGATCTCACTTCTGTCGGAGAGGAACTAAAACTGTAATAAAAACCCACTCTGGTGTTAGAGCTGCTGTGAAAGCAGTGATCAGACGCCATGGCTCAGATATCTTTGATTATATGTGTTAGAACAGTGGAGAACCGTCTCACAAACTACAGGGTGCGATGAAGACTCCTCCAATCATGGAACTGACAGACTCTTCATCATCTGCTTCTGACAGATTGGACCTTAGGAATACACACACACACACAGAAAAACTTGCATTCAAAAATCAGTTGTTACCTCTGATTTAGCCGGCGCTCATCATCACTTCCAAAGTCCTGGAAAAAGAAAAAAAGAAAAGCGTGAGGGAAACATAAGTTAGTAACCAATAGATCACTTAGACATGTCCACACAGTTCTACTTTAATTTTACTGCTTTGAGATAAAGAATAGAGCAGGATTTTCTGATGTAATAAATCTAATTATGTCTTCTTCTACATAAACCAAATTATAAGTTATAAATTCAGCATCTGCTGTGAAAATGTCAGAGAGGCCAGAACGCCTCAGGCCTCGGAACTTTTCCAAATTCCACCACCTCACCCGACTCAAACCCAGCGCAACGCACAACAATCTGGCCTAAACATGGTTTTCCCCCCAACAGACGATTTCTCTCTCTTTCTTTACTTAATGTGTAACCTTTAAGCACAATACAAGACCTCGTTGTCCCAAATAACAAAAAAAAGCTTTGATATATCACTGTTCACAGCAGCATAATATGACGAAGAAGAAATGTTCTCTCAAAGCTGAAACGTAAAGAATGGGGCCTCTCCTTAAGATAAGGTTTCATCATAACAAAGAGTGTTTTTAAAATAGTTCTTCACTGCATGTGAATGTGACGGCCCTGATTATTAGGTTACTGATCGTGGTATGAGCACTGAATGAAGGCCGGGGAGTGTGCCATGGTCAGATGTGACAGATGCCTGAAGGCGAAGAAACCGCGTCGAGGGAATTGGCTGTGGCAGGGTTTCTGTCACGTACCAAAATCTCATCCTTAATGCAGAAGCTAGGCCTATAAAAGTTTATAAGCAGGGCAGAATGTGGAGTGGAAGCCATGAGCTTTGTGAACAGTGATTTATAACACACTAAATAGCTGAACAGATTGATAGCATGAGGACGAAAGGTAAAAAAAAAAAAAGCATTTCTAGTTCAATTCAACTATCACCTAAAAACAAGACGTAAAATACAACCAAGAATGTTACTGAAGTTGGCAATGACTTTTTTGTTGTTTATGTCCTTAGGCGGTACTAGATTTGCACACTTTTGAGAGCACAAAAAAACTTCTTGAAAAATTTCCTATAGATTATATATATAAACAAACTTTAAGATTCTCAGACAATAATCTCTGAAGGGATGAACATTTTCTCCTATATGGGTATGTAAATCGAGTCCTATTTTCCATCAGGTGGAAATTATTTCAGTCTTATCAATTAAAACTAAGGTAACCTTACTGTCTGGCGAGATTAAAGGGGTAGATAGATACCCCAAAAACAAAACAAAACCTCACACTCTTGTTCCAAACCTGTAAGACCTTAGTTCATCTTTGGAACACAAATGAAGGTATTTTGGATGAAATTCAAGAGCTTTTTGACCATAGACAGCAACGATACTTCTGAGGAACATGAAGATGAGTAATTCAATGGTTACTCTACCCCAAAACAAAAATACCCCATGTCCTTCCCAACCTGTAAAAGCTTTGTTTGTCTTCTGAACACAATTTAAGATATTTAGAATGACAACCGGGAGGCTTGTGACTGTCTTATTGACTGCCAAACAATTTGTACTGTCAAGGTGCAGAGTATGAAAGACATCTTCTGAGTGCTTCATCTGCCATCCGTGGTTAAACTGTAAAGTTATGAAGCGACAAGAATACTTTTTGTACAGAAAGAAAACAAAAATAACAACTTTATTAAGGAATCCTCACCGTAGTGCCACTTTGGAGAGCATCCGGTGAACACAGAGAACGTACGCAGGTCTGTGTTAGACACAATGGAAAGATACGTGTATTTACACTTTGATTTAGACTGTGCGTCTAACACAGAACCGTGTATGCTATGTGCGTCCACTGGAAGCTCTCCAAAATGGCACTACGGTGATCTTATGGCATTGAATCATTAAATGAAGTCTTCATTATTGTTGCCCTTCCATACAAAAATAGTATTCTTATCGCTTCAAATCGTTACGGTTGAACCAGAGGATCAACTTTTATACTTTTCTGCACCTTGACAGTGGTACTAGTTTAGCAGTCAATGGGACAGTCACAAGCCTCTCACCTCAATTTTGGTGTAGAGTAAGCCTTTAATGACTAAATTTTTATTTTGGGGTGAACTTACCCTTTAACCAATGAGACATATGATTTGAACTGGAGAACTGGATCATTTGCGATTAGATTCTGTCTTCTGTCTCGAAAAAGCGAGTTTTAATTTTGATTTCATGTTAAATTTAACCCAAATACCATCCCTCTCTCTCTCAGTCTCTGCATTCGATGACATCACTGCAGCTGCATGTTTCCCAGTCCTCATGTTTGAGGCTGTGCAATGAATTTTAAATAGCTCATGTCCTCACTAGCGTACACACCAAGAACAATAACAATCATGACAATTAAATTAGCATCTACTGACATCTGCTGCTGGAAACGCTCAAGCTCCTTAAAGCAAGACCCATTCTAGATATCAACGTTTTTAATCATTCATTGGAACAAAATCATTCTGCATGTGATTCCAATGATTCCTTTGTGGCACAGCCCACAGTTGTGATGTGGACTCTGCTTTTCTTTTAAATTAAGAATGATTTTTAGAACTATATCTGTATCATTATACGCCTAGTCATCATCGCTTGTAAGAATATTGCATTAAATGTAAAGGCCCAAAGATTTTAACATTAAAGATCTGAACCTAATCGGAAAAAAATTGATTTAGTACAACTAAGAAGCAAGAGACCTGATCCTGCTGCTGAACTGAATTTATCATAATACTACAAATATCTAAAATTCATTATGCATTAGTCAGTATCACAGTATAATTTTTTATAAGACCATGTCACTGTGCTTTGCGATCTGCCATTCAAATGTGCAGAGATAGTGCCCCCTTCTGGGTTTTGAAATGGATTTCAAAGACAACTATGATGTCACAGAAACTATTATGAAGGTGGGGTGCTTTTATGAGAGAAAGACAACTAAAGCCTACAAGAAAATTGCTTTTCACTTTTTAGCACCACCACCTGAGAATCACTAATAGTGAAGGGCAACACAGCTCTCCTGGTGAGACTGGCTAAAAGGGTCTCGCTTCTAGTGAAAAGGTAAAAACAGGAGGCCTTTCATCGCATGAGAGGAGCTTAGCTGTGCCAGGGCACAATTTCTGTTGAGCAGAAATGCAGGCCTCAGGGGGCAGACCTTTAAATTTCACACAAAGAAAAGCAGCTCATGAAGAGCCTCTGGTTTAGTGAAATTTGACCACCTGAACCATAAAGATATAGTAATGATATTAATGAGATTATTACATGTTATAGCTTGGCTAGATGTATGAGTGGACGCACAAATTAGGAACTGTGGGGAATATCTGCTTTTGGATAGTTTCTTAGCTCATGAGTGAAAAGCACTCAATCTTTTGATTTACCAAAACAATGACACACAGTCCGACACAAAATCATGAGGATCAAACAAACGTTTCCCTCTACTGCTACTAAATACAATGACAGGAGAAATATTTTAAAGATATTTTCACAAAACGCAACGGCATTTCACCATTTAAAAGTTCACTCAGCAAGTAAGTTCAGCTGGTTCCTATTCATCTCACCAATAATTGTGTCTATATATAATCCATTGTGTTTGTTTTGTTTAGATGTAGCTTTATTTGAAAATTTTGTTGAAGTTTCAAAACGAAAAGATTAACAATAGTGTGTACATACAATTTTCAAATGGCCTTAAAAAGCTTAAGCTAAACTGTGTACTCACAATTGTATTCAGAGCAGGACAAGGGTCTTGGAAAGAAGAGAACACAGAAAATAAAACATGCTAATAGCATGTAATACACCATTCAGAGTCCATGAAATAAATCACTACAGCTCAAAAGGAAAAGGTACATTTATTATTACTAAGTGTATTTAAAGATATATATATATATATATAAGGAATCTATTAAGTCATTAGTAACAAATAATATTCCTAATACATAGTTTGTATTACTGCTATAGCACCTTGCACACTGACGCACTCAACTGGTCACGTGATGTCAACATTGCGGCGTCCATAAAGAGGCGACCCGCTCCATATAAGTTTTTTTTAATGGAGAGGTGATATGTCTAAAGTTTTCACCTTCTGTAGGTGTCCATATATATATATATATTTTTTTTTGTTCTTCATGCAAGTAAAGCATCCCGAGTCCATCTTTAAGGCATTGAATGATATCTATGAATAATACTTGGTTAAACCAAGCGTGTACCAAATAAAAGAGTTTTTATTGTTGTTTTTACTAAAATCAGACATATTCTTTCGCAATAATTAAATTGCAAATAGCAGAATTAGCTCAATAAAGAACAACAGCCCTGTCAAACACTTTCTCCTGGAAAGAGCATCACTACTATAAACAAAGATGAAGCACCATTCCAAAACAGACCAGATCAGAGTGAACGACCGAGTTGAATTCAAGAAGTCACGTGAAGAATGTAAAGTATAGTGCGCAAAACGCCCAAAGGCGAATCATATCATCTCACAACAGCAGACAGACGCAGTGACACAGCGTTCAATCCTCCATCAACCCTGACGGAATCCCGCTAGTTAGCTTTACAGCCTGAGCAGTATTAGCATTGGGCCTACGTGACTCGTTTATATGGGACCTGTTGTGTTTTTATTAATCATTACATCATCACATCTCATCTCGCCGTGTTTATTTCCGCTTACCTCCCCCGCGTTGGTGGTGGCGGTGCTGGAAGTGGACGCCGCGCTGGGAGTGGGCGAGCGCTGCAGGGTTACCAGAGCCATGGATGGAAATCTCCCAGCACAACGGCCAGTCTATCTGTCACAAGCTAAACCGACTAGCGGATTTTCCCCAAGCAGCAGCGCCAGATATTACGGGGATTGCGCTGCGACTCCACGCGCTCGATGGGGTCGCTTTTAAAAGGCCATGGCTGAGCCGCTGTTCGGCGTTTTTTGTGTCGCTGATTCCGTATTGACATGAGCTGGATGATGTTTTGGTGCTTCTCACTCTCACTCAATGCCGCATGTGCTCACACAGCCTGTAATGCTGTCTCTGTTGTGAATGAATCTTCCAAGTGAACAATTCACTTCCATAATTTTCGGTTAACGACTCCCTCCCTTTGAAAGCGCTTTGACCGTTTTTCTGCCTCCAAAGACTGACGGTAGTATGAACCAATAGCGTTCGAGTACGAGCGGTCCAGGCGCTTTTGATTGGTTGGAATTTACCCAGCAAACACGCCCTTGACTGAACGAGTCAGTTTTTTTAATCTGAACGAGTCATTTCACTGGACATTTGAATGAACTGGGAGTCTAATTTCTCTTGTATGTAGTAAAATGAAGCTGGGATGCTGTCCGCATTGTCGCCACCTTCTGGCATTACGATGTAAAGGCCACTGGACCTATCTGAATGAATCTTTTTCTCTCTCTCTCTGAAAGACATGAGCTACTGAATTTAGATGTTATAATGTTATTAAAGTGTTGTGTGTATATATTTGTATTTGAAGTTTTGATAATTATCAAATAAATAATTTAATTAAAAAATATATATATTAGTCTTGTTGTGTGTATTTTGAAACAAATTGAACATTACATATAGCCTACAACTGATTTTTTTAAAAAACAGATAGATTTCCCAAACTTGCCCTGAGAATTAATTTGGCTAAATTGCTCAAGTGAAACTTTTTCAGACCTCAAGAGGCCACTAGAGGCTGGTTCTAATCCCGTGAACTTTACCCCATCATATAGCTTTGTTCGAAGACTTCAAATGAACTGATTCAAGTTGTTGATTACGTTGTGGGAGTTAGGTAATAAAGAAGTTAATCTTTAAATTCAGTTTTTCTGACTAAATCCATCTATGATTGTTCTGCAAATGGCAGTGTATGTAAGAGAAAGTGAAGAAGAACTTGCAGGACTGGATATGTGGTCAGTTTAATTCAGGTGAGTGAAACTGTGTTTATTTATAAAACACATTTTAACTGAATGTTCAAACTTAAATAATACAAGTCAACGTTTTTTTTATTCAGAAAATATATTAATGGACATTTAAAAAAATATATTCTTAAAAATATATATTTATGCAAATTAATTTTTTATCACGTTTTTTAGATTTTTATTACATGTCCGTTATTTTTTGTATATCTGTTCTTTCCAGCTACACCACATACAGTGTATTAATCAATAATAATATTACATGAAGGTGAGCAACAAGGATTTAATGATGTCTTTTAAGGTTGCACATAGGCCACCTACAGTATGTAAAATTTGGTGACAATACATGACAATATTGATTGGTGATATTAAAATAGAAAGGGCTACATATAACTACATATACATATAATAAGATATAGAACAAAGTACTTTCCCACATAATTATGTTTTCAAATCTGCAAATAGATTTACTGAAGTCATATATGCATGTTTTTTTCTGTAGACCTGAAGGTGTGCATCATTGGAGCGGGGGTCATCGGCCTGTCCACCGCTCAGAGCATCTACCAGCACTTCCACGACAGATGGAAGTGCACTGGGCTGATGTCTTCACTCCACTGACCACCAGCGACGGGGCAGCTGGACTCTGGCAGCCGTATCTCAACGAGAAGGGAAACATGCAAGAAACGTGAGCTTTCATTTATAAAAATAAGTGTATGAATCTAAAAGTGTTAATGAATGGTTAAAGCACATCCTGTTGAGTTATTCTGAAGAACCCAAGATGCTGTAACCTATAAAAGCAATTCAAATGTTTTATTTTACTTTCTCAGTCAATGGAACAAAGAGACGTTCTACAGAATTGCTTCAGATCTCCAGATTCAGTGAAAATGGGAATCTTCTTTCAGTCTGGCTACAATCTGTGCACTGAAACTGCACCAGTGAGAACATTGGCATTTCCCTCATTAAAATTTCTTGATATTCAATATGCATAGTTGGCATGGCATTTCTTTGAACAATGCTATATATTTGTTTTGTGGCTGTCTCTTTGCTCCCCTCTAACAGGACCTGCCCTGGCTCATGGACTGGTAAGAAATCCTCTCTGTAACATATACGAGCATGATATGTACTACATTTATATATAAATGTATATATGCATTTTTATAAAGACTGAATATATTATTTGAGTATATTTGTTATTTATTAATACATATGCTATTACAGGTATATTTAGTGTCAGGTATAATAAGAAACTGTTCTGGCGTTCTCTATACAGGTTAAAACAAAGAAATGTCACATTTAATCAGAGTAAGATTGGATTCATTTAAAGAGATTTGCATGTTTTATTTAACTACAAAAAAGACAAGGCACCTACGACAAGTGTAGCAAAACTAGTTTTATCTTTGATCTCTGTGAGCCTCATTTATTTTGTTGTGACTGTGGTCACAGTTTTTAATTATCCAAAAAGATGGGCTTCAGTTGGCAGAAATTGGTGCTAATGTTATCATCAACTGTTCATTGTGCATCAAAATGTGCCGACAAAGGGTCCTGACCAAGTGTGTTGCCTCAAGCATGTAGAAATGAATTAACTAAAAATTCACACTATAACCATTTAAATCTAGGTGCAGATCTTGATAGCATGGAGATTGCTCTATTGAGGGTGACAGCTGATCTTCTTGCTCCTTGGTTGCCGAGTCTGAGGCTTGTGACAGTTTGGTTTTGTTAGACCTTAGTCCTGCATTTGATACAATATCTTGACAATCTACACAGGTGGACTAGGCTTTCTGGTGTATCTCTTCAGTGGTTTCAATCATATCTCTCAGAATTTACTCAGTTTGTCTATCCTGTGCGAACAGATGTCTGACTGTCCCATTACAACAGGGCATCCCTCGGGATCAGTGTTGGGTTCTATTCTCTTTAGTATTTTTGGGCTGCCTCTTTTATTATTCAGAAATAAAACTGATTTATATTAGTATTCAACTTAATGTTACACTCCAACTTTCTTAAGTATTGTCTTTTTTGGAATGTTTGAAAATATGATTGTCATGATTTGCCATGCCTCTCAGCAAGCAATCAAGGAACAAAGACTTTGATCGAAAAAACTTTAATGCAACATCCACAGATACAAAAGAACAGGATACAAGAACCAGGAAGACAGGCGACAAAACACAATGATGGTCAACAAGCGATAGAGGAGAACTAAAGAGACACAGTTTTTATACAAACATAATCAAGACATAATTAGAAACACCTAGGCAACATGACTGGCAGGGAGTGACGGACTGATTAGGGGGGCGGAGCTACAAACAAGGGAAAGCACCTGGAAGACACAATGTAAACATAAATACAGGAAACACAACAGCGTGACAAAACATTTTTTTATTCATTTAAATTATTGTTTTTGTAAAATTAATTAATAATAATTAATTATTATTGTTTTTGTAATTTGGAGTAGTACTTTATTCTTCTAATTAATTGTTATGTTGTACCATGTTGTACAACAGCATGTTTTGTTGACAAATGTGGATGTGACTGGCTAGTGAATCAGTCTTCTATTGAAAATGAATGGCCCATCATAAAAAGAAGAATGAGCCCAGTCTACAAGTAGATTCAGACATTTTAGGCTTGATAAATCAGTGATAGTTTGATTTACATAAGCAGATAGGTATATTTTCTTTAGGGTTTGCAGATAGTAGAGGACTGGTCTCAGACCCTCTCACAGCAAATTTAGACTGGAGAGAGAGACCATATGATCCAGACCAGCCTCGTTTGAGGTGAGCTCATAGTAAAGAGAGCAGTAGTCTTTCTTGATATTGACTCTTTTTTTACAAACCGGATTCCAAAAGTTGGGACATTAAACAAATTGTGAATAAAAACTGAATGCAATGATGTGGAGATGGCAAATGTCAATATTTTAT
>JAUYWG010000038.1:2594846-2621582 GCA_034779775.1 Enteromius afrohamiltoni | reverse complement strand
TGGATGTGCTGAGGAAGCCGCTCGTCTCTTTGGACAGATCCTGGAGCAGAAAGGCCTGCCAGCACACTCTAAATCACATCTCTAATAAAGATCTATGCCTCTTGAATGTTATCTACAGCATCGATTCTTGTTCTCTCTAATCTAATAACCTTGTCATACAGATTCCACCAAGGGATAATGAATTTTCAGAATTTAATATGTTTCTCTGCACTAATCTAAAATAAAGTTACATATACTCGCTTTGGGTTTTTTGAAGCATAATTTATTGTTATCATACATGTACACCCAGTGCAGTGGCAAGGGATCTGTGCACACAGACACAAAACACAGCACTAGATCGCAAAAGGCAGGCAACTCTCTGCACTCACAGGAACAACTGCACACTTCCCATCATGCCACACACACACCCACTGTACGGTTGAAAAGGCAGAAATACAAATAACGGAATATAGCATTGAGAGGTCGAGCTGAATAAACAAGGATTGCTGCTAAATATGTGTTTTGATGCAAGCCGTCGTTTAAAAAATGCTTGGAGACTTATGTGCTAGAATAGACAATAATAAAATATATGTGACCTACAGCTCCACTTGCTATTGATTTATTGTTATTGAGCTTTATTTTAAGATACTAAGAATCCAATAACCTTTAATATGCCTGATTATATGGGATCAACTGGAGTCACAATACACTTTACATGAGTGATTGCTTCTGGCAGCCGGTGAGAGGACAAAGAGAGGTGCTCTCAAGTGCTGAGCGGTGCGAAATGAAGACTTTGGTGTCTACCACATAAACCACTGGTGTCAGCGAAAGTCTAAAACTGCATGGATAACATTTAACCAGCTTAAAGTATGGTAAATGGTTGAAAAAAGCAAGATAACTGGTGCAAATGTTTGATTAATAGCAGCATCCTGTCTGTGCTTCATGAAGGGATAAACGTTCTCATGACTGCACCAAAGAAATGCTGGAGTGTTAAGCCCTCTTAAAAAATGAAACAAATCCTCTTTCTACTCGTTGTCGTATTAAACCTGTCGCAATCATACATTCTCTTGTGCTATCTTTGTCAACTTTAAGACTTCAAGTTTAAATATTTCATTGTTCGTATGCTCCTGGGATCCTCTGGACACGATAATGCAATTTGTCCCATTTTAGCTAAATTTTCAACCCATTTCCTTTTGCAGTTTCTCAGGGCAAAAGGGGAGTATTATGTGATGGGAATCTATTCCGCTCCATTTCTCTGGTTTGGAGGTTCATACAAAGATACATTGCAGCCTTCGGTGGAGGAAATGTGTCATAAATGGACAGATTTGAATCGAAACAAAGAGTTTTTGAAATGCTATTCCTTTGTGGACAAACGCACACTGCTTTTTTTTTCTTTTTAACAGAAAAGATTCCCAATTTCTTCTACAAAGTCTTTCCAAACCTATCTGGGGTGTTTCTTAGTCCTGCGATTCAGAGCTGGAATGTGGAATTCCCCCAGGGCTGTGGTCTGAAGCTCGTCCCATCATCTCCTGACCCCACTCTCTGTGGCTGGACTCCTGCAGGCCTCTTCCTGTGGTCTCTATGGGCAGGGCACAGGAAGCGATAGCAGCCAGCAAACAGCAGCAACAGTACACCGACAGAGTCAGGTACACAGACGATTCCAGCATCACCTTGAGGAACGAAGCAGAGATGGACAAGTCCTTTAGGTCACACATTCAACAATTACTGAAAATATACCACAGTGACTTGAGACTGGTTTTGTGCTCCAGAGTCACATATTACAATTTGAAAGAACTGATTTCTATTTCAATAAATATTATTGCATTTGTCATTTCTAATAGTAATGACAAAGCTAAATCTTCAGATTCATTACTCCAGTCCTCATGATCCTTCAGAAATCCCTCTAATATGCTGATCCTGTGTTCAGGAAACTTTTTTCATGATTCAACAGAATAATATAGCATAAATAATAGTATGTAATAATTTAATGTTGAAAAAAATGTGAACACAAACCTCGCTTCAAGTTCTTTACATAAATGTAAAATTATTTTAAGTACAAACTTATTAATCAATAATTTCTGAAAACATTTATATGCACATATGCAGTTAATGAATGAGACCCCTTGTCTTTTTCTTCATGCTCTTTTTTGTCATATTTATTGAAAGCTCTTTAAATTGTTGTTGGCAGAGCAGGTTTTTTGCAAGTTGGACTCAAAATCAGCTCAGCCCAAACTGACACCACTGTATTACAGGAAGTGTTTTAACTGTTAACTGTCAAAAGTAACAATTATTATTAACTACACTGAATCTCTAACATTTATAATACCCTTGTTTGGCTATTTATATTATTCTGAATGTTATATCTCTTATTACTTTCTTGTGATTGTTTCCACACCTGTGCCACAAATGGTGTGATGAGAGCTCCAACCCGCGCCATCCCACTACTGGTGCCCAAACCCAGCGCCCTCGTGGCTGTGGGATACACCTGCAAAAAGAGATACTAAGTAAATAATTTAGAACAAAGCTCTGTGAACATTGAACTATTACTTCACCACAGGGTGGTTAGTGCATGGACCTACGTGACCTACATGGATCTACTACTTCACTAAAGTATATTCAGCGTGCTGTTATGCTGTAAACACTTTTAAAACCAGTTAAATATCACTGACAAATATAAATTCAACAGCTTTGCACCTTCAGCTTTAGGTAATATATACAGTCAGCAGCTACGTTCTTTAACAACCTACAGAGACTTTGTGTAATATTCAACCCTCCAGTCCTGATTTCTGAGATGAACTCCAGTAGCTCGTGAAAAGTAGGATGACAAAGCGGCCTGTTTTATGTCAGGTGAGCTGTTGCAATGGCTGCCAAGTGGTGGGAGTGAGCCAGGAACTGGATGCTTCCCAAGGTCAAAATCCTTCTCCAGAACAGCTATTGCCTTGAGCAAAACATTTAACACTACACGGACTGTCTACGGCTTTACTCTCCTTACAATTTATCTGTCAAGAGTGTCAAATTGTCAATTATATATTCCTTTGACATGGTGAAGAAGGATAGAGCTTCCCTTTGAGCCTCAGTTCTTTCGAAAAAATGATTGCATATCAACGGAAATGAATGAAAAGGGAGTTCTCACCTCAGGGGTGTACACATACGCAGCCTGGAAGCCTCCAGCGATAAAAGCCCTCGCAATGAAAATAAATACTGTCAAAGAGGTCCTGCAATATAGAGAATGTCGGTATTCACAGTATGCTCACAAATGGGATTACCACAATGCCCTAAAAAAGTAACAGTAATAGAAGTGCTTTCTGACCTTCCCACACAGCCGTAGAGCGGCACAATGCAGAGGGAAAAGACAAAGAAACACAGTGCCATAGTCTTCCTCCTCCCTAATCGATCAATCGCCCACAGGGTCACCAGCAGGCCTGTGACGCATCAATCAATATGTCTCTTTATGTCAGCCATACTTTATTTAAAAATGAGATGTTAAAGGAATAGTTCACTCAAAAAATGTTTGTTTGCTCATTGATTAAACAGATTCGAAGAGATTTAGCATCGCATCACTTGCTCATCATTGGATCCTCTGCAGTGAATGGGTGCCGTCAAAATGAGAGTCCAAACAGCTGATACAAACACCACAATAATCCACACAGCTCTAGTCTGTCTCAAAATCCACTGACATTTGTTTAGGACTGTTTTTGATGACTTTTTTTTCTGGAGATATCGATATTATGAACAGAGGACTCAGTAACAGGTTGAAGCTAAGGAAGTCCTAATGAGGAATGTCTTTCTTACCACGCTATTCACTTCTCAAGACATTAATCAATGAACTTGATATGTGTGAATTACTTGTGTATTATTTTAATGCTTTAATCAACTATTTCAACTTTCTTTCGGACGGCATCCATTCTCTACAGAGGAGCTATTGGTGAGCAACTGATGGAACGATTAGTTTATGCAGTGAGTTCAGAATAGCCTTAGAGTGAGTCCATTTTCATTCTTAAATTAACTATTCATTTAATGGCATTATAATTCAAATATATACCAGGAAACTCAGAAAGTGTGGTCCATAGAAGGTCTTTGTAATCATCTGAGTTCAGATATTTGCACTCCAAACTGCAACTTGGCTCCATTTTACTGCCCTTCGCCCCTAGAGGGAGACACATGACCATTATATGGATTACGCACAGAATACATTGGTTGTGTATGGTTAGCTTTCTACCACACAAATGATATTAAACATACTATTTCAAAAAACTGTTAACAGGTTATGCTACACAGTATTGAATGTGGTTTGATATTCTACGCGTAGTCTTTACATTCTCACTATGCCACGCTCTCTTTTTAACACACAAAAGCTTCCACTCACTACCACAGGCGCCTCCCTCCTGGAAAAGCTCAGTGGTCAGCAAAACCACACCATAATATGAGAATGCATTAGAGAACCTGCAACGGAAAGCACAGAATATGAACAAAAACGGCAAGAACAAAACATGGTGAACATAGCTGAGTGAAATTGCAAAACAAAAGAGTGAGATGTGACAAAAATCTCAGGGAACAAAGCGTCGTTTTAAGCTTTAGTAGCAGACATTTACATAAAGACGTGTTCTTGAAAGAGTGTTCACACAGTAATTAATAGAAATTTGGAGGACCATCTTACCATATGAACCAAAGCAGAACCGTGGTCCAGCGGAAGTGTGGAGAAAAAAGATCTTGAATTTTCCCCCGGTCCTCCTAAACACACACAAAAATGACAATTATACTCAAAATAACGAGAGATAAAATTACAAAATAGCCAAATGAGTGAGAGAGAGAGAGAGTGTGTGTGTAACTGCTTCCTATTATAACATATTTTATAAATGTATTCCTGTCACTGCTAATCTGAATTTAGCAGTCATTAGTTTTCAGCAAAACATTTATTATTATCAATGCTGAAAAAGGTTGCACTGCTTAATATTTTTGCAGAAAATGATTCTTTGATGAATAGAAAGTTCAAATGAATATCAACATATATAGATAAAAATATGAACATGTGGTTTGTTTGTTTTTTCTCCATAAATTTAGAATATAAAACATCAATGATACACACAAATATATTTAACTAGTTTTACCTGTCTGGCCACTATGAGTTTTCCCAGTGGCATGGGGACATTATTCTCTGTTGCAATGCGTTTGAGTGTGTTTAAAGCCTTCTCCTGGTTTCCTGTCAGGACGTCATAACGAGCGCTCTCCGGCAGCCACTGATGATGTGCATTAGACATTTAGCTTACTCTGATGCTCAGACAGTATATTGCTCACAATCCATATCTAGCTTTAAGAGAAATAGAGACATTTGAGAACTTTATACTTACAAAGCACAGAAAAGCAAAAATGAAGAGTGGAATGGTGGAGAGGGCCAGCAGCCAGCGCCAGCCCAAAGTTGGCATCACCAAAATAGCCAACAGCACTTCAAATACTGTACCCAGAGCCCAGAATATCTACAAAAGTTCAGAGAGGAAGACATTCAAGCTATATAATACTAGTTGTGAGGATTCATAACTATAGTTGAAACAATTTAATCGAACAGAATATTACCTCTATCAACAGAATGCAAGTGGCTCTGGACCGCATGGGGAGAAACTCAGCATACAATGTTACTCTAATAGGGGAGATCAAAAGTTTGCTGTAAAACTCAAATTATTAAACGATATTGTTATATAAATTGATAAATTGTAATAGAGAACTTATAGATTATAGATAGATATTTGCACTTTAGGGTCAGTTAGGGTTCATTTTTACTTTTATTTGGCAAGGATTTATTCAATTATTTTTGCATTGTTTAGAAATGTATTTTAAATAAACGCTGTTCTTCTGAATTTCTTTAAAACAAATAAATACAACATCAACATTGATGACTTTAAGAAACATTACTTGAACACCAAATCAGCATTAGAATGATTTCTGAAGGATCATGTGAAGACCAGAGTAATGGTTTTGCATCACAGCGGTAAATTAAATATTATATTTAAATATTTCACAATATTACAACTATTTCTGATTAAACGCAGCCTTGATGAGAACAAGACTTTCAGAAACATTAAATGCCCTTATTATGGGTTTTGAAAGGTTCATATGTTTGGTATATTTTGGCCTGTTCCTTTAAAACAACTCCTTTCAGTGATACAGAGTCGATAACTTTATAAAAGGTGTAAACCTTTCAGGATGTTTTCATTTACTTTGAGCTGTGTAACACACTGCATGACAGCTCATTTAAAAAAAATCCATGATAGGGGCAGAAACTCCTTGCAATGCCAAACGTCTGAACAATTGGGTTTGCATTCAGATCTCTGTCACACTTACGATTGTGGAGCCCCTCCGATGCCGAAGCCCACCAGAGCTCTGAGAAACAGGATCCATCCGTATATAGGTGCAAACGCACTGAGGAGGCCGTAAAACAGGGTCCATAACACACTCATCTTCAAACCCTTAATGACAAACACACACAGAGCTCTAATCACTTCACGCTGGTGCACAGTCAGATTATAATAACCATTTGTGCCATACTGCTCTTTAATTTATAAACATACTCACTGTTTTTCTCCCGTATTTATCAGATATGTTTCCCCATAATGAAGAACTGATCATCATTCCAATAAATACTACCTGTTTCGGAGAAAGTAAGAGACTCATTACACATACTCGTCAGTGCGGTTATTCAGGCAAACACATTTAGGAACAGCTGATGAAAAGCTTAACAAACAAGAACATTTCTCCTGCCAAACCTGTCTAAAAAAGCACGAGGGGAGTCATTATTGACTCAAGGAGTAGTGTACAGTACCGAAGTTAGCAGTGCCACCTGCCAGCTGGGCAGTGCCCACTCACAGTGCAGTTGAGGGGCCAATATACTGAGAATCATCATCTCCATGGCGTCTGCCATCTGCACACAAACACAACCATCGGCAATATAGAAACAAATATAGCAACTGCTCCTTCTGACCACGGAATGAGCTCAAGCTTACAAAATGTTGCAGTGTTTATATCATAAATAAAAAAATATTTTAATCATGAAGTCTTTCTAAAACACAAGTTCATTTTAATCATACTGGGTTGTGAGGATCTAACAATTATTCCCTCTCTGCATTTGGTTTAAGCTTTGTTACCCAGGAAAGTCCGGTCAGGATGGACAGTTTCCACTGGAATGTCCCAAAGCCAATGGCTTCCACTGCATCCTCAACCATGAATGTATCTGTTGAAAAAGGTGATATATATCGTGAAAATCAGACTTTTGTTTTCATGCTTAAGTGCTACGGCACCACAAGCACCAACTGTGTACTAGCTCTCACGCCATGGCAAAAGCATGCCAACTGTTCATTCTTTGGCTGCACTGACGAGCACAGAACACTAAAAGTCACTAAATATAGCGACAAAGTCTCTAAGTTGGCAACACTGGGCGTGGAGTAGCAGCTCATTTGCATTTAAAGAGACATTTAACAGCATTTCTGCTTCCCCTCAAAATAGGCATTTTCAAAATGATACAGTATAGATCTGTGAAGTTTTACCTAAAACATCACAGACACGTTCTGGGGACACTCTGAGACTTATATTACATCTTGTAAGAAGAGGCATAATAGGTCTCCTTAAAAGATGTTCAGTGGGCTGTCTGATATAACCAGCTATACTGGATATAGAAAGCATTTAACATGCTCAAAAGTTATTTTAGTATCAATTATATACTATCATAATTTTAATAATATATTGTATTAACACTTTTTTTTAATTTTGATTTTAGTTTATACCATTAATTTAGCTATGTGCTTATTTTAGTTTAGTTTTATATATATATATGTATATATAGACGGTTTCATTGGTTTCATGCACGCGCCTGGACCTAAGTTAATTTCTGGTTTGTGTTTATTTATCGATCTGGTTAGTGTTGCGGGCTACAACTGCAGCTAATAATGTGTAATGAAGTTGATCTCAGCTTATTGTGCAGTCAGGGTGTGTTTCTCAAACATTTATTTAATTGTGGCGACCTACCACGATATAAAAAATGTCAGGCTTCGATTAAATAAATATGAGCACGTAATGCACGTTTCAAAATCAAACTGAGGCGTGAGTGTTTTTATATCAATGTATTTCTGAAGAAAGACTGTCTTTAGAAAAATGTAATTTTCATTTCATCCTGCGTGTATGGCAGCGTTTGTAAGCTCAGAGCTGCTTTGGCTACAGCCGTTACCGGGGAAACCTCTCGTTTCTCGTACTTAAAGCACCTCCTGCTGGCAGAGAATTTAGCTTTTCTCTTTTTTATGTTATTTATATTTAATGTTGCAACATTTTCAAAATTTTCTAACTTTTATCATGAAAATGTAACAAAAGAATATAACCGCTGATTGATATAGCTTATATTAATTGGCTAATCATACCATCAGTGGGGTTGGCAAATTCCCGAGGCACCGGAGCACCATCAGCCAGAGAAACAGACTCCATATTCGTCCGTCCTCCCTCCACCTGCAAAGCTTCTTCCCTGCCGCCACACTCATCCTCAGAGCGAACGCTTTCACCTGTGCGCCGAAACTTCACCACTCTGTCAAAGAGACAAACAGATAATATGGTACAGAACCAATAAATTACTAAAACAGCCAATAAGGAGAGGATTCGGAATGAAATATACTCTATATCTTTCTGCTGTGGCTGTTTTCAGAAAACATGAAGAAAGATGTCCCTATTATGGGTTATGAAAGGTTCATATTGGTTTTAGGAGTCCTAAAAACAGGTTGACATGTATGCAAGGTCAAAAACACAATATGCATTTATTTTTACCTTAATTGTTCAACGACTCCCAAAAGATCCATTCAACAATACATTTTTCCAAACCCCTCCAGTGATAGGTTGATTTCATTTAAAGCAGTGTTCCTGAGCTTTCAAAGCTATATAAGCAGCACCTAGTGGCGAAGAATGAATCTGCATTTTCATTCAGACCAACAGAAGTGGGCGGGCAATATGCTAATGTGTCATGTTGATATCAACATGAAACAGCTTGTGACTCGTATTAAAAAAATGACTCGTTTTGATGATTCAGAGACCATAACTTTTAGATTTTGGAGGACGTTTTAATTCACTCAGAGCTGTGTTTTCAGAAATCCATAATAGGGGCACTTTAAATAGGCCTGACAGCTTATTCACAGATTCAACAGTGCCTAACATAGTGTCAGTCCATATAGCCAATGTATATGCTGTTCATTGTAAAGTGGCAGGCCAAAATAAATCATTTGACAGAACAAGTATCTGTATGTGGAATACAACTGTGATGTGCAGAACAGAATGATGCACATATTAAGAGACTGTTGCCAAGGTGACGAGGGAGCTTTCTGTTTGTGCAATCCCTCTTATGGGGTTCTGGAACGAAAGCACGAGAGGAAGCCAGACGTGCGAAGAGGCTGTGGAGTGATGTTTGAAACTGTGACTCACGACTGACAGCCTTAATGGGGTGACCGGATGACAGGCATCTTCTCGCTGAATGAAAACTGCGGTTTGAAGAAAACAATAACAGATGCTCTAGCGGTAGTCGGGGGGATTTTATTTTGCAAATATCCTCACAGCTATGAAGATAGATTGGATCAGGGAGCAGTAAATAAGAGGAGCACACAGATATCCCATGGTGTAATTACTGTAATTGCAGTGCTCACAGCGACACTATGAGCAATAAAGCTTTCAGGAGCAGACAGGCAGTGTAATTAAACAGATGACCTCTCCACGCTCAGCAGAGACAAGCGGTTCTCTGGGAGCGTTCAAAAAAAACAAAACAGAAACCAGGATGCAGAGTATAAATCATCTCAAATTAGCAATGGTTTGACACGAGCTCCTGCAAACATAAAGAAAATGCTAAGTATTTCAGCAGTGTTATTTTGAAAAAGACAGATGCCTATCTCAAACGCGCTCTACAGCAACAATTAAGAGCGCTGCCATCATGATTTCTGCACACCGTCAGATGGCGACCGGGCCTACTGCCAAGCATCAGCAGCACAGGAATAACATCAGCATAAGCAGGCAGTGTATTCAAAACTCTTGCATGCATCAGTGGAAAGACCTTTACTGCAACACAGATGATCAAAGACACACAAGGACAGATTTACATTTATTAGTAACTTGTGTTGTCTTGTTAGAATGCCACCGATGCACTGGCGATCAGTCATCAAGACCAAGAAAACTGGATGTTCATGAATGACCCCATTCCTTCTAATACCAGTCATATACTTTGTGCAGTGCTGAAAATCATTTACCGTATATGCTTTCACCTTTTAAAAACGGCTTGTAAATTTCCTATTACGCTATATTATTATCAAATCTTTGATTCAATCAACTTGATTTACTTCATCTCAGTTTTTTAAATGAAACAATACATTATTTGTGGGATGCACAAGTTATAATCAGTGAGAGCTGTGATCAACCAGGGTGTATTTCAGGAGGGGTTTATACCATTTGTGAGCAAAGTCAGAACATTTTAGACTAATGTTATAATACTAACTAGAATTTTTTTAGGGAAAAAATCCAAAAAACTGCATTTTTGCTATAAAGTAAAAAAAAAAGTAATTTAACAGAAAAAGAAAGTCAAAACTTTACAATAAAAACTTTAGATTACAATATATAGTTGAAAATTATATTGGCTTTAACAGGGATGAATTTAGTTTTAGCTTTTAAAAGCTAAATGAAGTATTAATTACCATACATGCAATTTACAATAAAATATTACTTAATATTTATTATTTTTAATAAATATAGGTACAACTTAAAAATCCTAATATAAATATATATTTACAATATACATTTCATAATAACTTTTTAAAGTGAATTTCTGGAGGCTTGCTACTGCCCTTTTTTTCTTGTAAAATGAACTTAATCTTGGGTTGACATATTTTTTAAACCCTGGGTTAGGCAACATTTCAATTTATAATTTTAAAAAATGTTAGTGCTGTGTTTAACCCTAGCTTAAGAGGCCCTGCCAAAGAAATCACTTGAAATGTGAACAAAAATGTCAATTAAAAAAGTGAAGCTAAAAATCATGAGCTGAATTTTTTTTATTAAGCCAATCATATTGGCTACGTGTTATTGCGTAAAACTATTTGAACAGCATTCAAAGTGATCCGTGAGCAGAATGAGTGTATATCACATTAAAATAGCCACTGCGTTATTCAATGGAATTCACGTGCAATGAAAATAAATCAATGGACGAAGAAATATTCTGTGCAACACAACGTTAGGGCTTTAAAACATAATTGCTTGATCTGTTTACCAAACATAGGCTTCACCTTTGCCAATCCATACTGCCCAAATATCCATGTTCTACATCAGCCTACATCTACAGCAGCCATTATGTAAGCAGTGATTTTTCAAATAAGTTGCATCAATGTCACATTGTGTACAAGCAGCTAAACGGGCTGAAATGAACGGAACAGGGTGTTTGCATGACGGCTCAGGTCGGATGAAAGAAAAGCAGACTCACGGGAGCTGTCTTAACTGAAACAAATCATCGTCCATTATCGCTCTGTTCGTCGGGTTGCCGGTGTCTTTGTCTCATTGCCGTTACATTGCTGTCGGGTCGAGGCTGATTTCAGCACCGCGGGCGTGAGGACAGAGAAGAGCTCAGAGAGGGGCGGCGCGCTGCGGAGCGTCCATGATTCCTGCGCCTGCCGCGTCGCGTCGCTCGCTAGCGCTGGATCTCCGGAGACGATGAATCAAGACAATACACCTCCCATGAAGTCCATAGATTTTCCCCCCACGTTCACGTTTTTATCTATGTTAAATAAACTATAATAAAGTAAATTATATTAATGTTTAAATGTTCGACAACACAAAACATGTCTGTAAATGTTATAAATTAATATAAGATTGTAAGAATGTAACATTGTAATAAATTTGATATTATAATAAAATATGTTTGGATTTTGCTGTGTCTTTTACTAAGCTTGCCTAGTGCATGCGATCATGTTAAAAAAAAATAAAGATAAAGAAAAATGTTAATATAATTGAATATAATAATTCTACAGATATCCAGATTTCTATAATCTGCCGTGCAAAATTAAGGTTATAGACCTGAATATTACCTGAAGAACTAGCTACTGACAGAGCTAACAAAATATATTTAAAAGGTAGACTACTGAAAGAATAATATATATTTAATGTATTTATTAGAACTACACACAACAACAATAAAATATACAAAAATATCAAGACATCCAAATAATACAAAAAAAATATTATAAAATATTTAAATAAATAAATATTATATTTATCATTATATTTATATTTATCATTAAAAACATGATTTTTTACAGATATTTTTCTTTCCCTTTTTCCTTCTTTCCTTTCACCTAATACAAATACATACATAATTATAGAAAACAAGAAAAATCAAGAAATAGTTTTATAAAAAGGTTAAATTCTTTAGCAAATAATATCGTTTGTTTACATGTTTTACTGTCAAGATGAATAGAATCCAAGTACAGTTCTATCTCAACTAAACAAGTCTTAAAACAAGGCTTAGAATTATTTCTTTTACTTTGATGAATATGAAATTTACCAAATAAAATTATAAGATTTAACATAAATACATCTTTTGAACACACACACACAGCCTATGTATATATGTAGTCGACATATCAGTGTGTGACAGAGATCAACCACTTTCATGCTATTTATTTACACTTTTCTTCTGTTATTTGTGTATAAAGTTTTTTCCCCTACATTTTTACTGTCACACAATAGTCACATTTTTATTTGTCAAGAACCAAACTTCCCATATAGCCTATATATACATTGGTATTATAAAAAGACATTGAATCCTATTAGTTTTCTTTTTTTTAATAAATAAAGGTCGGATAAATTAGAAACCCAGACAAAAAAAAATGTGCTCGTGGGGGAAAAGACGTAAATAAATAAATAAATGTATTGAATGTTTGAAATGTCGATAAGAGTTGGTCAACTTTTAAGTCTACTCATATGTTTAATAAGACAAAAAATCGAAATATAAATCCCTTAAAAGCTTACAAATATTTTAAGTCTTCGTGGCTTTTTAATCCTAATTCTGTCAGTCTATGACCTGGTTTCACTTATTATGGGGTGTCTATTATCACTCAGCTAATCTGTGAATTTAAGGAGCTAATTTTCCTAAACAGTTAACAGTTAATGCAGGTGTCAAAAAGCAAACACTGTGCATTTAACACGTTCTGTATTTTTGTAAACACAATCCACTCCAGAAAGTCTACAGCTTTCTCAGCCTTTCATCATTTCCGTTTACGACATCGAAGCGCGTCCTGCTCCGCGGAAGGTCCGTCGCGCAACAATGCGCAATGTTTAGTTCCGCACTTTCGGGCGCAGTGAAATATGCCTTGGTGCAAACAGGGAACTACAGACAAGGTCGTCCGGGAGTTCTTACGCACGGGAACCGCTGCCAGGTCGGAGTTTGTATAAAAACGTGCGACATGACGGCTATATGTTGAATCCGTGTAGATTGTATAGACGCAGGAAACGCAGTAAACATGGAGGCAGCTGTTGCACTGGAGGCCTTCTATTACTGTGTTTGTGTTTTATTATTGAACAAGCGTGCCTGTCTTTTTTACTTTTATCTGTTATAGATCCAAGTTCTGTGATGAATGTATTCGGGTGGTTCTCTTTGTAGCTTGATATTTTTATTAAATCTGTAGGAAATAGATATAAAGTGAAGATCTAGGTATTTAGTTATTCGGAACGCTCGGTGTTCAGCATGAATCTAAGCATGGGACTTGGTTTTGCGTGTTCTACTTTTTCAACACAAAAAGTGCGTTGTGTAACGATGGCTTATGGGTTTTTGCTGGAGAGCCAGGCTTAAGGCAAACACAGCTGTCAAGGTTAGAGACAGTCTGCTGTGTGCCACAGGTGTCCCTTTGACACGTTTGTTTGTAATCAATCTACCTGTGCATGTGCTCTTTAATGCTGTCACTTCATTTCTAACCAGCTGTCTGTGCTGGATACAACCGAAACATACATTTATTCTTTCTGTTTCAGGAACAAGATGATGAAAAATTGGGGTGTGATTGGTGGGATAGCTGCTGCCATGGCTGCTGGAGTCTATGTGTTATGGGGGCCTATTTCAGACAGGAAGAAAAAGAGAAAAGGTGAGTTGTCTGGTTTCTTTAGGATTTAATCTGTAGGCCTGCAATGGTAATGTCGAAACTCAAATGCATATAATTCTGGAATGCTTTTGAATACAATCCTCATTCTGGTCTTGTTTAGAAGAAGAGACTTTGAAGTTTCTGAATGGATGATAATGTTCAGAACTACCGTTACGGTAGTTTACTGTTTCACTACTGTTCAAAAGTTTGGGATCAGTACATTTTTATTGAATACTTTTATTAACAAAGGATCTATTAAATGAACCAAAAAGTCACAGCAGAGATGTACATTTTAGAAATGTTTTATATTTGGTAAAAAAATAATGTTGTTTTTTTACTTGTTATACATCAATATAAATGAATATATCCTTCAAAAAATCTATTTGCCAGCACAACTGTGTCCAACATTGATAATTCTGTAATAAATCAGCAGATTAGAATGATTTCTGAAAGGATCATGTGACACTGAAGACTGGAGTAATGATGCTTTGTATCACAGGAATAAATGACATTTTAAATTAAAATAATATTTCACAATATTACAGTTTTTTTTGGAGTTGTGTTGCCTAATTGGAGATTGCAGGTGTGTTTTGACCATTCATTGCTTAAATGTACTATTTCTCTCACAGATATGGTTCTAGGTCTACATAATAATGACACTAATATGATATGTAATTTCTCTTACAGGTATGGTTCCCGGTCTGCTTAATCTGGGGAACACATGCTTTATGAACTCACTTCTCCAGGGCCTGGCATCGTGTCCTTCCTTCATCAGATGGCTTGAAGACTTTACAAGCGAAAGCAGCATCCATCCAGAGAGAACTGAGAGAGAAACTCATCTGTCCAGATCTCTGATGGAGTTACTTAAAGGTTATTTCCCATTTAACAGATAGCACAAAGGCACAAAATGTTAATGCACACTAACCTCTCCATCTTCCCTCTTTTTTTTTTTACAGCCCTGTCAAGTCATGATCCAGGAGAAGATGATGTTTTAGATGCGGGAGGCCTTTTAGAAGCTCTCAGGCTTTACAGATGGCACATTAGCTCCTTCGAGGAACAGGTAGGATGTTCTCAAAGTCAATGCAGTTGCAGTTTTGTCAGAATATTATTTTTCTATAGAAACAGTTCACCTAAAATGGACAAATACAAATCATGTTTTTTTTACATCCTGAGCTCAAATGTTGGATTTTTTTAAAAATGCATTGACTGTTATTTTTGCACTTTCTCTCCTCAGGATGCTCATGAGCTCTTTCATGTTCTCACATCATCATTAGAGGAGGAACGTGAACGACAGCCCAGAGTCGCTCACCTGTTCGACATGCAAACGCTGGAGGTAAACATGAACAGTGACTGTTAATGCAGTACTAGAACCCAAAAGATTGTTTGTAAACTAATAGAGTTAATAATCAGACAGGTTTCGTAGATATTTTCTACTGTTAATACTTTCAGAAATCTGTGGAGGCCAAAGAAAAAAACATAAGCTGCAGGAGTGGAGGTAAATCAAAACTTAATTCTTTAAAAATGTAGAATGTTTTTTTTTTTTCCAGCATTTTTTTTTATTTAATCTTTTTCTTATTCAGGCCCTTTACATCCTATTCCAAGTTTATGGAGGACTCGGCACCCTTTCCATGGGCGGTTAACAAGTTATATGGCTTGTAAACGCTGTGAGCAGCAGGTGATCTTTTTCAGACTTATTAAACCATTATTTCTGATTTCAGTGTACAGTACTTGACTGAACTGTTAAGGCCTCTCTGTTTTTGATTTCAGAGTCCTGTGCACTATGATTCTTTCGACAGCTTGTCTCTTTCTATCCCGTCAGTACAGTGGGTAAGTTAATCACATGAAGTTAATGTAGAAAACATATTTGCACATTCAAATTTCCCAGCTGAAGTCATATTACCCAGCTAGTATCTTACAGAAAAAGTTTGCATCACTTGTATTTACTTGTATCAGGGCAGACCGGTTACTTTGGACCAGTGTCTGCAGCATTTCATCTCCTCTGAAACCATCAAAGAAGTGGAGTGTGAAAACTGTACCAAGGTGGGATATTTATTTAGCAGGACAAGTCACTTTAGTACCACGTACCTTATTTGTTACTGATCTGATTCTCTCTGTCTCTTTGTAGCAACAGGCTGGGGAACTTGTAAACGGAGAAGTCCTTGAGAGTCAGAGGACGACATTCGTCAAGCAGCTGAAACTCGGAAAGGTGGATACGACTGTTATTCTTTCATTTAGACCAGCACACTTTTCTAAACACTGACAGTTGACCCTCCTCAATAACCTCCTGTTCGTTTATTTTCACAGTTGCCTCAGTGCCTCTGCATCCATCTGCAGAGATTGACATGGTCTAAAGAGGGCACTCCCATTAAGAAACAAGAGCATGTTCAGTTTACAGAATATTTGTCTCTGGATCGATACAAACACTGTACTGCTGGTCAGAACCTCCAGAGCACCAGAGGAACAAATAAGCCCATATCTGCCAAAGCTGCTGTAGACCCAAAAGACAAAACTATTGCTAATGGAGTTGGTAAGAGATGTGAATTTTTTTTTTTCCTGGTGATCATGTGATAAGGTCTTCTTTTTTACATTTTTATTATTACTATTATTATTCCTTTTTTTTTTTTTTTTGACAGAGAAATATATAGAATACAGATTGTACAGCAAAAAGCCATACTGTCATTTTGATCTGTGTATCCATTTAAATAATAACAATTTAAAAAATGCATGAATTATAGTAGAAATTATTAATAATAATGATACTAATAATAAATGAGTATAGTAGTTATTATAGTTAGCTTAAAGTAGTACACGCAGCAAGGTTGTTTAATATAATAAATAAAAAGAAAATAGATTTTTACTAAATTTACCCGCTAAAATGTCATTCATCATAACAATCTTGTCAAGCATATTTACCACAAAAATGAAAGGCAATAAAAGACAAATTACTTTCACCCCAAATTCTAATTGCTATTTTTAAGATTAAGATTTTTTTTTACTCATCTAAAACATAAAATTGAATATGCTTTGTTCTTATTTTAGTCAGAATAAGCTTGATGTTTGGATTTTTACATAAATATTGTGTTACACTGAATAACAATGTAACATTATTTCAACCGCATTTTGACATTTTGTTCTCCAAAAACTTACATTTAATGTGCTTTCAATGAACATAGTCACTCTTTTACATTTCTTTTGGTTATCTTTTACTCAAAATATAAAAAAAAAAAATTATGATAAATTTCAATTTCTTTTACATTCAGAACACTGTAACAACAATAAGCCACTGTCCAATGGAAACTTTCCCTCCACCTTTCTATACTCACCAGGACTAAGTTCACAGCTCAACCTCACCTATGACTACAGGTAGATACCTGCATGCGTGCTTTTCAGGGAATGTAATCTGTTTCAATTTACTTCATATAATAACTTACCATTTTTCTAGCAGCTCAGAGTATCTCTTCCGCTTGATGGCCGTCCTGGTTCATCATGGAGACATGCACTCTGGACACTTCGTCACTTACCGCCGCTGCCCCGCAACTCCTCGTGGAACGTCTCCTTTCAGCTCCCAGTGGCTCTGGGTGTCTGATGATTCGGTGAGGAAAGCCAGCCTTCAGGAGGCGCTCTCCTCCAGCGCGTATCTGCTCTTTTACGAACGAGTGCAAAGGCCCGGTCTGAGGGTGGAAGAGTAGCGTCTCAGCTGTCCTGGGTTACTTATTCTTAATTCAAAGCTAGAGCGTTAATCGTCGCTTCTCTCCATTCCAGGCCATGTGGCCGAGTGCAACTGTGCATCCCTGTGCATGCAGTTTGGCGTGCATGTTGTTTCTGATCGCTCTTTGTGACACAGAAAGAGGGAAGACGAGGACTCTGTATATCATAGTTCCCACCTTAATCTTGCTCAGCGTCTATGGCGGCGGTTGTGTTAGAAAACAAGTCGTTATCTGAGCATAAGAATGATGCCAGTCATGAGTACCACTAGTTGCCACTGATATGGGGATTCACACAGAGATTTTTGAACTTGTTTTTTTTTTTTTTTTTTGCAAATTGACCTAGAATTCTTGCCTTGTTCATTACGCCAACGAATTGTTGGAAGTACATTTGACACGGTTTATCATGCAGTTTTTTATTATTAATGTGTTTTTGTCGGTTAATTATCTATTGTTAATAATAATAATAATAATAATATATTTATGCAATTTGCATATAAAGGTTTTTGTAAGACGTAAAAACCACTAAGCTGTTTTTGTTTCACGTTTTGAGGGTATTTAAGGGAGATTGCAAGATCATGGGATGTATCTTTATCAGGTGTTGCTTGTCTACATGTAGATCCATGGCTTGTTTCATAAAAGAAGTTCACCAAAAAAGCCAGGTTTAGTTCAGGTAGTCTGACTTATTGTATTAATAACCCTGGCTTGTTTGGAAAACATGTTTTAAGAAACAGCCCCCAGGTTTCATGTGAATCCTGTGTTTTTGTTGCATAATGGACATATCCCATGTCATTTTATCTTTAGAGAATACTTCGAAGGAAAACATAGCAAGAATATGGGAATGCAATCCGTATAGCAAATCCTGAGTATTAACCAAATAGATTTTATTTGCTGACATTAATAATTCAGTGTACATCCATTTCCAGTGTTATTCTGTAAATTCCTTGTCATATGTTGATTGTACATGATGCTATTTGCACAATTGTATATTTTTATGATATTAGTGTGTATGATTGTGTGGAGGAACGTTTTTTTCACATGTAAATTAAATTAAATAAATTCTGCAACAGTAGTATGTTTTCTCTCACTTCCGTTGTCAAACGATTAATAATTAATCGCATCCAAAGTAATAGTTTTTGTTCACATAATATGTGTAAACACTCATTTATATATGTGAAAAATATATGGTGATAAATTCTAAAATATTAATTAGATGTAAGTACATGTAAATACTGTGTGCTTTTATATGTACATAATAAATATGCACAGTACGCAACCATATATTATGTAAACAAAAAGTTGAATTAATCGTTTGAATGCGCTATTTTTAAGCCATGCTGGGGGTGAGTAAATAAGATGTTCTGTCACTTTAAGAATTTGTCTGGCATGTCTCTTTAAGAGACAGCACGTGGATGTTGGGGCATGGTCATAGAGAAGTCAACCAATGGGATTACGCGGAGCGCGCTGTTTTATGACGTACACATTCAGACCACGCATGTTACGTCCGACCCTCTTCTTCCTTTAAAGATTTGCACTATTTTGTTAAAAACACCACCGAGCTCTCATGGTCTAAGCGCACAGACTTTACCAGTAAACTAAAGTCAAGATGCCAACGCAAAGTGTGCTTATCCGAGATTCCTCTTTTCTGACGAGAGTACTGCAGCAGTACTTGAGTTTGTTAAAGAAATATCCAATCATCACCAAATCGGTAACGAGGTCAGTTTACGTTTTTGTTAAAACTAAGTTAGTTGGCTAGCTGTAGATTTGGGGTAAAATTGCCTTGGTTTAACCGCTAACCAGTTGTTATGAATAAACTCAAACATTACACTCTGATGATGTAACTATACTACATCTACACTGAATACTGCTTACAGTGAAATTAGACAAGAGGAATTCATCTTTTTGGGTATAATTATACTTAAAACAATAGAACATAAAAGCTAATATACTCAGTTTACTGTCATTTCGCAAAAGTCTTAAGAGCATTTTTTTTCTTCCAGAATTTCTAGTTTATTCTGATCGTGATAGAAGTTTAAATTTACACCTATGAAGTGCAATTAATACAAGATAATGCTTGTTTTATATTTATACAATACAGTATAATTATTATTTTTTAAATAATTTTATACTGTAAATATATCAGGAAAAAATTAGGAGTCGTAATAAAATGTATATAATTCATAACTAAGAATAATGTATAAAATGTAAAATCGAAAAATATGTTTTATATTTAAATGTATATATTTATTGCAAAATACTTATAAAATAAAAAAACACTAAGCAAAAAAAATACAAAATCCTCCTTAAGCTTATTAATAAAACTTTGTATTAGCAGCAGCAGTCATAAATAAAGATATCCTTTATCTATTACTTAAAAAAAAAATAATAAAAAAAAAACTTAAGCCATGAAGGACTTTGCACTGAGAGTTTTCCTATTGGTTGTTTGGGGGGTGGGGAAATCCGGTCCTGTTAAAAGTAACACTGGCTGTTGGACCAAACACAGAAAGACAAGTGTCTTCATCTTTTAGATGCAAGGCCATGTGGGTTCAATGAAAGAATGGCCTTTTTGTTCTTTCTTGCAGTGGTGTTCTCTCTGCTTTGGGAAATCTTCTGTCCCAAGCTTTGGAGTACAGGAAGAGCAACAAAGAAAATAGCCCAAAAAAGAAAATCAGTGTTCTGGGACCTGTACACTTTGCAATATTTGGGTAGAGTGACAATGCATTTTGATTACATACACCCCATTATCATGTAAAATATTTCTGTTTTCCATGTTTCAAAGACTACACATACATGTCTCAGTACACATTAAATCAGTAACAGATGTCTCTCTTCATTTTTCTTTTCAGACTTTTAATCACAGGTCCAGCCAGTCATTACTTCTACCATCTCCTGGAGGTGCTGTTGCCAAACACTGCCCCATACTCCCTGATCAAACGCCTGCTGCTGGAACGTCTAATATTCGCTCCTGCTTTCCTCTTGCTTTTTTATGTGGTTATGAATGCTTTAGAGGTAATGTTTTATAGCTGAGCTTAATCAGATTTGCTATTTTGTTGTACAGAAATATAGGCTTTCTTAAATACAGCACAACAATATTACTTAGTTTCTGCATTTGTGTACACTTTCTGGGAAACAACTTACTGTCCTTGACATGTTCTACCGTTTACTGTCCAGCATGGAAAAGTTGATAGTAATTTAAAAAAAAAGAAGCAAGTATGTGAATTTCATAATTCTGTGAAGTGTGAAGCAGCAGGACTAGTTGTCACTCACCGATACAGAGAGACTGCTCTTAAGCAAATGCAGGAAAACTTCATGTTGTTCAACTTTGACCAGAATATGGACTTCAGCTGCTGGTCAGTGAACTTCACCTGTTTGCAGTCTCTCAGCTCATGGGATTACATAATTTTACTTTTTACTCTAGTATCACACGAGCGTGACCTCAAACTAATATAGTAATACTAAATTGTTTTATCTTGTGCCTGAAGATTTACCGAGTCAAGACAGTGTTTAGCAAATAAGTTATATAATGTATTTTATTAAGTACAAAATAATGAAACAGTTAAATGACGGTTTCTAAAGAGGCATTATGTTTTTATCTATTTGGGAACTGACTTCTTTCTTAAAACGAGCATCTTAATGTCCATTCATAATGATTTATTTAACCTAGAAAAGGGCTGAAGCTTGAACATTAGGAAGAGAACATGATATTGTTAAGTTATGGTGATTATGTTTACAGCTACATTGATTTGCACTAAACTCATTTTATCTTAATTGGTGAGATATGCTGCTGGTATAAGGCTGGATAGTCCACAATATCTCTGTGATATCCTGAAAGTAACGCAGATGTGATCTTTGCAGGGCAAGACTCTAGCAGATGTTCAAAACAAACTTAAAACTAGTTACTGGCCTGCGATGAAGATGAACTGGAAGGTTTGGACTCCAATTCAGTTTATCAATATCAACTATGTACCCGTACAGGTAGGCATATAAACAATACATCGCTTGCATAAGGATCTTCTGAGCCATTATCTCATTTTCTTTTTCTCATACTCTTTGCACAGTTCCGAGTGCTGTTTGCGAACCTGGTTGCTTTATTCTGGTATGCCTATCTAGCCTCGGTCAGGAAATGAAAGCACAAAACCCTCTACAGTGGGCCATGGTTGGTTAAAACCAGTTTGTGCCTTTAATGGACTGCTGTGCATCAGATATGCTTTAAATGTCTTCCAGGAAAACTGATGGGGAATAGTTTCTGTAAAATAGCTGTGATGTGGATCAGTAATGAGATTTCACTGCTACTTCCACTGATGTCTTTCAGCTGCTTGGGAAAGCACCGACGATGATGTTTGATTGCTGTATTTGACTAATTAAATCATATTGATGAAATGATTTACTTATTCTACTGCTATCATCTTCACTGAGAGTTGATGTACATAAATAACAGTGGTCTTGCTAATATATTTCGTATAATTGATACAATTAATAAATATATAAATGCATACAATGTTGGTTTTATGACACTTGCAGCACATGCACACCAATAAAATAATGTATTTTAATTCACGTTATAATTTCACCCAGCTCTAATGTTAACAAATAAAATATGTAACTTTTTTTGTTGTAAGTATCAGTTCTGAAGTTCATTATAGGTATCAGTTCTAAATAGTCATGATTGTTTTGAAACTCACCACCTTGCTGAGTTTCCCTTTCAGGGATTATTCAGCGACTTTCTGTTTCCATACACCAGAAATGCAGAGAGCATAACAGGACGTAAACGTGACGTAAGATACAAACATCTAGGTGTGTTCAGAGCTTGAATCTCATGGTCAAGAATTAGGTGTTTCTTTGACAGCTACTTACACCGCTTTCATTTTCCATTCTGCTCCTGAGTGAATCATTGGAAAGGGTTTTCTCCATGATCACATGACAAGGGAGACCCAGGTGATCTGAAACACCCTACAGGTGCAACCACACCCGCTCTGTATCAGTCACTTCTAGTAAATTTTACAGGTAAAATGATACTTGTCCGAGCATGTCTTGACTTGTTCAGCCATGGCGAAGTTATATACCCGAAGATACCTCTAGGGGCCGTAAACTCGTCAGGAGTGAAAAAGGTTACAAACTAAACACCACCCCAACAACACACACACACAAAGGGGTAAAAAGCTAAACATAAACATAAAAAATTCACAGCATATTTCACACACAATAACAAGACTAAATGATTTATAGGGAGATTGCTTTTCTTGCATTTGTGTCTTGTTTCCAGTCAAAATATCTAAAAAATCGAAATCATCTTGTTTTCGAGTTTGAAATAAGATTATTTTTCTTACCGCACTGGCAGATTTTGACTTATTTTTTTCTGAAAACTAGCATTTTACTTGTCTAGAAAATGCTTATTGATTTAAAAAAAACTTTAAGTAAGAAAGCTTTTTGTTTATTTTTTTGTCAGTACGTGCACCATTCAATACTTATTGTCGCGCCCGGTGTAGAAACGGTTAAGCTATAGGGGTGAGAGGCTAGGGAGGGTCCCGTTCCTTTGCTAATGGGAGAAAACGCTACAGGTGACCTAAATATATAAGTTAAGTTTGATTTACAGGCCTGGACGTCATGTAAATAAATAAAAAAAATCCACTTTCATTGAATAAAAAATCGTACTCAGGATAAATCAAACTTGAGATGCACTCGAGCACAAAAAAACTCAATACAGAAATTTTTTCATGGGAATGATTAGAACATTTATTATTTTAGTCACTGTGAAAGATCATTCATGATAATAAAAGATACACAGTTATGTAAAATATAGATAAATACAATGGAATTAAATTAATTCTGAATACATAATGAAAAAAGAAACACATTTTAATGGCAAGTAGGCTATAAAAGGCAACAATTTTTTAGCACTTAACACATAGCGATCTGTAACGACACCACTTTTCAGTTGTTTTTGCGCAGATTTAAGCAATGCATCTCCTTGCAGATTACAGAGCGGGCTAGCGGTGCCGTCGGGCCCTCAGGGTGCAGGGGGCCTGTGAGCGTCTCGCCAGGAAACCGACGCAATCTCTGACCGGACGTCTTCTGGAGATTTGAACCCGCCGTGACGGCCGTTGTGGGTAGGTGTACTCCATGGGCTGACTCAAACGGTCCGGGAACGACAGAAATTCTGCGGGGTCGCTAATCTGTCGCTGCACACAGAGCCTCATGAGAATAGTGCTTCTTGAGGCAATGTTGTACTCCTGCAAACTCTTACCAGGCTCCAGCTGTCTGTCGTTGAAGATGAGTTTCTGCTGGTCCACAGGGACTCCCTCTGTGTGGAGGATCTTAGTCTGAAGTTGATTTACGGTCTCATTGACATCAACTTCATACATTCTAGTCTGGTTCTTCTCATTCCTGACGAACACTTGGAAAGGTCCAGGGTTGGTGATGAGAAGACTGACCACTGATCCAGTGTGCAGTCCGTAGCTGTCAAGGGTTCTAGAGTCATCCTCAAGGCTGATCTGAGCACCGTTATCGGCAGTATCGGCAGACAGCTTCTGTTTGTGAGGAGGCTCTCCGAAGAGCTGAGAAATTAGATTCTTGAGTTCACCAACTGTGTTACTATCGCTCACTTCCAGATGCTTCACAGCTCCGCTCAGCAGTCGAATTGTCAGCTGCATTATCTTTCAAAATGAGATCAAATATACAGTAAAGATTTGTCAACTACAGCATCACTAATACTAGAGACTAGAGTTAATATTAATTCTTAATATTTTCATGCAGCTTACCTGGCTGGTAGTTAATGCTTCGGTGAATATAGTTTTCGTTGGAGGTTTTCTTCAGTAAGTCTCACGGAAATCAAAAGATGTGGAACTGATTTCACGGAGCCAAGGCATGATTATATACAGCGTCAGCTCAAGCCCCGCCTCAAAACAATGTTTCGTTTCCAAAACTTGTTCAGCCACTTTCGTTTTCTGTTTATGTAGCTATTCCATATTTTTGTAATCTACATTAAAATCAATGTACCTTTTGAAAAAATAAATGTAAGAAATCCAGGTAAAGTCAAGAACGTCACAGAGGAGCAAAAACACCTAGTCCATCGTGCAGTTCAAGGTTTAGTTTTTCTGTTCTGGTGTTGTTGGCCTTAGAGCCTGAGAGCTGGCAAACATGTATATATATATGTTTAACTTATATGTGTATTGCATTTATTTATCTATAACTTATACATGCTTGTTGTTGCTCTTTTGTTGGCGAGCATAACAGGCCGTAAACGTGACATAAGGTACAAACAGGTGTGTTCAGAGCTTGAAATCTGATGGTAAAGAATTAGGTGTTTCGTTGACAGCTACTTACACAACTTTCGTTTTCCATTCTGGTCCTGAGTGAATCATTGAAAAGGGTTTTCCCCATGATCACATGACAAGGGAGACCCAGGTGATCTGAAACACCCTACAGGTGCAACCACACCCGCTCTGAGTCACTTTCCATTTATTGTCATGTGTCTTGTACTATGTTATGTATTTGGTTTCTAGAGATATGAGACCCTTTTGTATGACTTAGATAAAACACTTTGTGTAGTTGTTTAAGTTTGTTTTTTTTTTACTTCAAGACACTGGGATGACAAAAGGAGGCAATCCTCAAATTTTTCAGCCTTGGAAAAATTATATACCCGAAGATACCTCTAGGGGCCGTAAACTCATCAGGAGTGAAAAAGGTTACAAACTAAATACTCCACCCCAACAACACACACACAGACACGCAAAAATTTCAAACTAAAGTCAAGTTAATTCACAGCATATTTCACACACAATAACAAGACAAAATTATTTATAGGGAGATTGCTTTTCTTACATTTTTGTCTTGTTTCCAGTCCAAATATCTACTAAAAAAATTTAAATCATCTTGTTTTCGAGTTTGAAATAATTTTTCTTACCGCACTGACAGATTTTGACTTATTTGTCTGAAAACAAGACCATAATTTTTGTCCTTTTTTTCTAAAAAAAACTTTAAGTAAGCTTTTTGTTTATTTGTTTTGGCAGCACGTGCACCATTCAGTAGTAAACACCTGTAACGTTATGTAATTCAGGAAGGTGACGGTAACGTTATGCCTCATCCAGGACGGTGACGAGTCTAATTACAGACAGGAGGTTAAAGACCTGGTTATCTGGTGCACCCTCAACAACCTACAGCTCAACATGCTCAAAACGATGGAGATGATTGTGGACTTCAGGAGAAACCCCCCTGCTCTCCCTCCAATTACGATCATGGACAGCACGGTGGTAGGTTCCCATCATCTCATAGGACCTGAAGTGGGACAATCACATAGACTCCATTACCAAAAAGGCCCAGCAGAGGCTGTACTTCCTTCGCCAGCTGAGGAAACTCAAACCTGCCACAGGAGCTGCTGAAACAGTTCTACTCAGCCATCATTGAGTCTGTCCTGTGTATTTCTATAACTGTTTTGTTTGGTCAGCTACAGAATCAGACATCAGAAGACTACAGAAAAATATGTGCAATAACCAATGCTTATTCTATACTCAAAGAAAAACAATTTTTGTTCTACAAAAATATAAATGCAACACCTTTGTTTCTGCTCCGATTTTTCATGAGATGGACTTAAAGATCTAAAATTCATTCCAGATACTTAATATTACCATTTCTCTCAAACATTGTTCACAAATCAGTCTAAATGTGTGACAGTGAGCACTTCTGTTTTGCTGAGATAATCCATCCCACCTCACAGGTGGGATGGATTCTGCTTTCTCTTGCAGCAACGTAACAGCTCGTCAATTCATGTTCATGCATGCATGCCGTTATTTTACTTATTCTCGTTGTCAGGTTTACAATGCAAACAGCTCCCGAGTGGAACAACTTGAGTGAACTTAAGTCAAGTCACTTTTATTTATATAGCGCTTTTAACAATACAGATTGTAGCAAAGCACTGAACATTATCAAATAGA
>JAUYWG010000038.1:2557791-2574014 GCA_034779775.1 Enteromius afrohamiltoni | reverse complement strand
TTTTACATAAAATATGCAGTCAGAAATAATCCCCTAAAGATCTCTCATAACTGTCAGCCGTTTAATGCATTAATTACCGGCTGCACCAGTACGTTGTTTTTGCCGAACAGGAGAGTCGCTCTGGAATTCTGATGAAGAGACTCCACATAGTCTCTGGCAGAGGGGGAGGGAGATGGCCTTTCATCCATACTACTACTGGAGTGTCTTTTCTGAATCTGAACACACACATGCAGACATTATTAGGAACCGAGGGCAAACATGTTTCTACATCAGCAACTAATGTAACCAGACAGCATACACAATTAAAGTGATAAACCCTAGCAAACAAAGTGTTATAGAAGCTATTCATCTTATTTTCCTAATAATACGCAGCTACATCCATCTGTCCGAGGTGGATAAATGTGTGGCCGCTGGTGAGTCATTAGATTTATACTTGCGTCTCCTCTTTCATATATCAAAAAGGCACTCGGCACCAAAAACTGGCCTCACTGGCAGATTTTTGTAATAAAAACACATCAGAAAGCAAGCCCGGAGTGCATTGCTAGTCAGATCTATCAGAGACCAAAAACAAGCACTGTGTGTCCTGCTGTTGTGTGGGTGTTGGCGATGGCCAGAGAGGGTGATCAGTCAGGAATCTGACGGCTGCGTTTGGTAATGGAGCTGGGTAATGATGTGAAACACATCTCTTGAGTGGAGGTTCATACTCTGCTCAGAAACAGCGACTACACTCAAGCACATGGACCACAGTGTGACTCTTATGGACCACAATCCTCTTTAGATGTCTGTGATGAAGTGAACTGCACTGGCTAGAACCTCACCGAACAACAGCAAATACATAAACTCCAAAGGTCTTGCTTTGAAATATTGAAATGTCATGCTTTATCTATGTTAAACAGACTGTCGTGTAAGAAAACCGATAAGAAGCTCACACAAGATGTTGAAAGTACTGGTGCATAACGGTTAAAAACAAGACTTATTGGTTTTGTCATTATGTATTATGGCTTCAATGTGACATGCAATTGACTGACTATAAACTGCTTTTGACCCCTGACATTTCCTTGAGGCACGATTTGAAAACATCAAGTGAATTTCAAATGAACCGAACCTTCAGTTTGAAATGGCACTTCCACCTCATTCAAATGGACAAGAGATTTCAATTTTGCTAATTGCGAACAGAATGAGAATATCAGGGTATCTATAAAACTAGCTCTTATTCTTGACCCTTTTTTAAGAACGTATCATCTTAAATATTGTGTAAAGTGCCATTACCCAGAATGCTATGCTCACTATATCACCTTGCACGTGATGAAATTTCTGCAATATCAGCACTAAACAGAACTGCACATTTACTTATAAACGCATATTTAAAGTATCATTTATATAACCACAGGTCACTCACACAGAGAGCAGGTCTCTTCGTAGGAGAGTCTTGTCGGCAATGGCCACTGTGAATACGATGCCTTTGCACTAACTCGTCAGCTGAAGGATCTGTCCAGAAATGATCTGCCGTCTTCATTTTGGTATACTCCAATGCACAGGGGCCCACTGAAGAAGAAATAAAGTTAAACACACATATTTGGTGGAAATGATTTCAATAGAATTTGATGTTATCATGTTGCTAAGGTAAAGGTCCTGAAACTCTAATGAGCATACAAATATGTAGAACACAGATATTGTGTAAAATAATAAACCTAACTAGTGGACAATTTAAAATAACACAATACACTAATCTATTTTTTTTACTAATATTATGCTTTTCAGTATAAAACATTTCTCTTGACAACTAGCTTTGAGCTTGAGAGAAAAATGAGCTGATCACTGATTTCACTAGGTTTTAAAACAGCACGTCAGCAGATTGCTATGGAAGCCTGTTTCTACCACTGAATCAGAAAAAAGAAGTATCAAAAAATATTGTACAATTAAGTTTTTTTTCCCCCTCAGAATTGTGTGATGCAAACTTCTGATTCTGAGTTCTTTCACGGAATGATGAGATACAAGCTCACAATTACAAGCTATAAAGTCAGAATGGCAAGATATAAAGTCTCAATTATGTGAAAAAACTCAGAATTGCATGATATAAATTCGACATTATGGGAAAAAAATCAGAATTGAAAGATATAAACTCGAAATTCTGAGAAAAAAAGTCTGAATTGCATCATATAAACTCGCAATTGCTAGTTACAAAGTCGCAATTATGTGAAAAAAAGTCTGAATTGCATCATATAAACTCGCAATTGCTAGTTGCAAAGTCAGATTTGATTCATATAAACTCAAAATTCTGAGAAAAAAACTCTGAATTGCATGATATAAAGTCACAATTACGTGAAAAATGGTCAAAATTGTGAGATATAGTCACAATTACGTTGAAGAAAAGTCAGAATTGTTAGATAAAGTCGCAATTATCGTGAAAAAAGTCAAAATTGTGTCATATAAACTCACAATTACTAGTTACAAAGTCAGAATTGCGAGACATAAATTAGCGATTACTTGAAAAAAAGGTAGAATTTGCAAGATATAAAGCTGCGATTACGTGTAAAAGTCAAAATAGCGTGATATAAAGTCGCAATTCATGTGAAAAAAGTCAAAATTGTGTCATATAAACTCACAATTACTAGTTACAAAGTCAGAATTGCAAGACATAAATTAGCGATTACGTGAAAAAAAGTAAAAATTGCGAGATATAAAGTCGCGATTACGTGAAAAAAATCAGAATTGCAAGATATAAAGTAAAATAAAATATAATTGTAAAATAAATCAGAATTATGAAAAATAAAGTCACAATTACATTAAAAAGATAGAATTGTGTGATATAAACTTGCAATTATGAGAAAAAAAGGCAAAATTGTGAGAATTGAACTGAATTGCGTGATATAATCACAATTACGTGAAGAAAAAAGTCAAAATTGTGAGAAAGTTGCAATTAACGTGAAAAAAAGTCAAAATTGTTTTACATAAACTCGCAATTGCTAGTTATAAAGTCAGGATTGTGACTTTATATCACACAATTGCAAGACTTTTTAGTGAGATATGAAGTCACACTTGGGAGTTATAAAGTCCAATATATGTTCTCAGAATTGACTTTATATCTCGCATTTTATATTACATTTTGGATCACGAGTTTCTAAAAAAGAAAGTCAGAATTGTGAGATAAAAAGCAATAACCATTTAAATTTTTTATTCAGCGGCGGAAACGGGCTTCCATAGACTGCATCAAGAATGATAACGATTAGGAAAAAGCATGTCTACCTAACAAAGAAGCGAGGATAGGGCCATCCACGGGGTCCATTAGGATAGCCTCCTTCTCATAAAACTTACTGAAACAACATTAAAAGTCACTTTAACTTAACATGATGGAAGCTGGCACGTTTGATTGTATCTGAAAGACCCTGATCAAGCTTGCTTTCTCTTCATATCTCCATCCCACCTCTCTCACCTGCTGTTTTCCACCAGGTACAGCACTATCTTGTCTAGCACTTTCTCAATGAGGGCAGTGTGGATCCATATATGTCTGACTGCCTGAGGTGAGAAGTTTGGGAGTTTGGGCATCTTACGGGTGCCTTCGCTGTATGAGAGAGACTGACTTCGTCTGAAGAAAAGAACAAAGGTCAGCAAAACATTTTTGCAGATACTGAGATGTTTAAATTAACTTTTGTCCACCAGGTGGTATCTAGGTTATATACTAGTACTCGTAGCATATTACTCTTTCCAGGAATAGTATTTGCTGGCACTTTGACTGTGGACATATGTTGGTGGTATTTATGAGCTGCAGAAAGTAAATACACTGCAGGTTTGTAGAGATTACAAAGTCTGTTCTCACTTGCTCTCAAAGACCAGTTCCAGCTCTTGGGCTTTTCTGCACAGCTCTTCGGCTGGAGGGAAGCTTTTGCCCACTTTGGTGAAGAGTGCAGCTATCTTGTTGCTTCGTAGGAAACCAGCAGCTCTCCGCTTCAACCCATGAAGCACACAGGCTTCAACAGCAGCTACACACACACACATTTACACAGACAAAATAGACAACAGGACATTTGTGAGAAACAAAAATAGGAAAATTATTGCAAAACAGTGAAAACAGTGCTGTGTAAATGTGGGAATAAACACCTTCATGTATTCATCCAGAAATGCTCAATTTCTTTTAATTAGGTAATGCTTATACTCACCCAAGGGTGTACTAAATGGATAAAAAATGGCCATGTTACAAAAAGCTTACAATTTCAAATAAATGTTATTCTTTAGAACTTTTCATTCAAATTTTTTTGCTCATTTGCTCATTTTTTTGAGCATTAAATCATCCTATTACAATGATTTCTAAACAATCATGAGACACTAAAGACTGAAACAATGGCTGAGGGAATAACATTTTATTTTATTTTATTTTATCACAGTATAAATAAATTACATAAAAAAATGTATTAACATATCTTTTTATATTACAAATATAATATTATAATTATATTACAAATTTATATTACAGCTTTGAATAAATAAATGCAGCTTTGGTGACTGCTATCATAAACTTAAAATCTTTAAATAAACTTTTTAACTGACGGATAGTCTAGATAGTCATATTCATGCATACTATATTATTAGTAGTGGATAATGTACGGTAAGTTGGCCATTACTGCAAAACAATCCCTGAGACCCAGATGTGAAATGGAGGGTTCCTGTAGGACCCTAAACTGGTTTATTTTGGCTGATTGTACATTGCAACTCTTGTATTTGCCTACTTCTGAAAACATAAACTAAAAGACAAGAAATATTCATCTAAGCAGCAATTATTCCATTATGTGAAGAGCTATGCATGAAAATCTTACATACATTATGTACAGTTTACAGTTAAGCTGTAATTACACAAATGCATTTGAGTGGAGAAAACCACACCTTACAAGTCAAAATCTAAACATCTAGTAATCTATATAGTTTGAAAAACACATATGTAGACCCAGACAGAGAAAGACAGTGAGATGGAGCACAAATACGTCGTGGACTACATGGCAGTGCCTGCAGAGCTGATACTGAAGCTCTCTCAGGACTAATCTTGTGAATCTGCTCGGATGGGGTCGGGGGAAAGCCTGCGTAACCATGGAAACCATCACTGATGGAGCACTTGTGCTCATCGAGAGCTGGGCAGGGCTCTGGAACAACATCAGCTGATTTATCTCTCTGCCTCTTTCCTGTATTTTTCCTGTCATTTCATCTGTCCAGTGAGTCACTTTTTGTTCTCTTTAGCTGACAGTCTCATATATTTAGTCTTTCTCATCTGACTCCAGCACTTTATGACACTTTCTCTCCTCTCCTGTTCTTTCTTTTTTTTTACAATCTCCTGCTCTGCCAGCATCACTTGTTTATCTCCTCCTCTGGTCTATTATTCCGGTCCTAGTCAGACTGAAATGCCCCAGAGATAAACCAGTCTACAGCTCAGGTTAAAATCTCTTAACAATTCGAAGAGATGCACATCCACACAAACACAGCAGCCTCTTTTATCTGATGCTGTATTCATCGCTCCTCTTTGACAAGCCTCAATGGATTCATGCTGAAGAGACAACACAGATCAAAATGAGCGGGTGAAATGAACGGGCAGTGGACGCACGGACCATCAAACAGGTTCAAAAGGTCTTTTACATGTTTCTAAAGACACATTAACTAATGAGAGGATCTTTAGTTCATGTATAATAACAGAATCTTCTTTTAACTCACCATCATGTCATTCAGAACCCTTATTCTGAGCGTTTCTACGAAAATAAGTTGTTTACACAAGCCTCAGTTTACCAAAATGTCACTTCAAATCTTTTTAAACGAGATGTCTAATGACATAATGCACCGGTTTTCATACAGCGATCAATCTTATCAATAATTAATGTTTTTAATTGCACAATACTGTTGCCAAAAAATAAAGGCTATTAGAACAATTTCAAATAATGTTTTGTATTTTAACATATTTTTAGTGTCATCAAATGTGATCAAAGCTGAAATTTTAGCATCCTTACTCGACTCTTCTGTGTCTTATATGCTAATTTGGTGTTCAAGAAACCTGTCCCACTAATATTAATGTTAAAAACCATTGTGCTGCATATTTTTGTTGTTCAAATTCAATAGTAAGTAATAATTCAATTTAAGTGTATGGGGAGCTCTTTAGTGAATATCAACTTAAATATGAGTCTGTGTCTCTCATAAGAGTTGTGCAGGCTACTTTCAAAAGGTGCAACCTAGAAACAGGGAAGGAAAGAAAGAAAATAAAGTTTAGAAAGACGAGTACAAGTGATTACAGAATTGAAACTTTTGGCTGAACTTGGGGCTGGGCAATAAAATGATAATCATTCCAATATATTTCTCTCTGTGCCTTGAACAATCCCATAAGAAAGCTTTTTCTATGGGTTTACTGTAGTAACACTGCCACTTGGTATTCTGTACGAAATAAGGGATTTAAAAAAGAAATGTGATTCTATTATTAAGGTAAATGCATATTAAAGGAGTAATAGTTATTAGGCTACAGCATTTTTATTAATACTAAATACTACATGCAGTGTTCCCTGTTTATCACTATTAAATTGTGTGATACTGTATTTGGTTCATTTGAATAAACATTGAGTGGAAACAGTTAATATTTCAATTTAAGTTTTACACTGTAGGTCACTCACAAATCTGTTTCATGTTTTGAAACATCATCACCCATTGAAACATTCAGAATCTAAGAAATAAACTTCACTATTAACATATTTTGTAAGCACAGGGAGAAATATATTAAGGAAAACAGACTTTGTCTTGTACCCAAGGTTTCTGAAAAGCTCACCTGTTTGGCTATTGTTTATCAAAACAAAATAAAACCAAAATATTAAATATCTGCTTTATACATCTTTTACTTAGGAATGAAAATCTGCCTGTACACTTAAATCCTTGCTGAACTTCTCCTTTATGCTTATTTTCTTCAACTTTCTTTTGTTTGACCTTCTTCAGCTCACTTTAGATTCACAATGGCCCGAATGCAAAGTAGGCCTCAATTATTTTTATTCCGACTGATTCTCAATTCAGTCATTTTACTGTGAGAGTGAAATGACAAATCAGTATGCAAGGAAAACGAAAGACGCTTTATCCCAAAGTAAAATGAGCGGAAACATGCAGAGACAGCGGAAACTGCACGAGGAAGAAAATTATATTCCGAAGCAATATTCAGAGCAACAAACAAGCCCCACGACTCATTCGGTCTCAGGAAATGGCAGAGGGAGCAGCAGGCCACCCCCGACCCTGATCTCAAACGCTCATTAAAAATGTAATCATGCCACCGGCCCTAATGGTTTCTAATCACACTGTCACAGTGCGAACGAAATGAAACCTGGATATATATATATATATATATATATATAATCCCTTCTACTCCCACTGTCCAGCACTTTACTCTGCAACATAATGACGTAAAAGCGTCCGAGTGACGAACGGCATGCTTTTAAAGCCACGCGTAGATTAGAGACAAAATTATGAGACGTCTTAAACCCCACAGAAATGTGCACAGTTGATAATTGTGTCCCATATCTGTGATAATGAGAAATGTCAGTGTTGACATTTCCATCTGTAGTGTGTAAACATCGCTATAATCACAATGGCTAATTACTCCCCCATGGGCAGCCAGCAGAGTTGAGATCTCCTATTATCTGCCAGTACTTCACCAGAAGAAGCAGTATTACAGTGTTAGCATACACACTCCTAATGCAAATCATCCATTATGGTGTTCTTTCTTTTCTCCTCCATTATCCTTGCTTTTGTCTTGATTCTGTTGAAAAGTGCCCAGAGGAAAATGCTTATTGCTCAGAGGTTGCTCTCTCTTAGTTCAAAAGTTCATGATGATTCTTTCATCATTTACTCATCCTCATGCTGGTGCTAGCCCTTGTGGAATAGAATTTCTTTATATAATGGATATTTTAAATAGCCGATTTTGTTCATACAAAGAAAATCAGTCAGATCCAAACCAACAGTGGACCTAACTGACTGAAGGACTATGGATGAAATCCACAGAAAAAGAAAAAAAGAGTGTACCGATTTGGAACAGTGAGGGTGAGAAAATAATAGAAAAGAACCCTGGTCCTCAAAAGCAGTCATAAGGGTATGCATTTTATGAAATTGAGATTTATGCATCAACTGAAAGTCGAATAAATAAGCTTTCCATTGATGTATGGTTAAGATAGGACTATACAATTATTTGTGCAAATTGCCTTGTTAATACAAATTACTAATCAAAAATTAGATTTTGATATATTTACGTAAGGAAAACCGAAAAATCTTAATGGAACATTTGATTAAATTGATCATTTTGATCCATACAATGTATTTTTAGATATTGGCACAAATAAACCTGAGTTATGACAACTTTTGTGGTCCAGGGTCACAAATGAGATTAATTTGAGTAATTTCTGAGAAATGTTGAGATGCATTTATTTTTAAATCTTGCATACTTTGGTACCTTGGCAAACGTTATTGTCGTTAAACAGAACCAAAACCTTAAAAAATATATATTTAAAATAAAAGAAATAACTTATAAATAAATTAAATTTATATCTATCTATCTATCTATCTATCTATCTATATATATATATATATATATAAATAAATGTTTATATATTTTTTAAAGATTTATAAATCTATATATACACACAGACAAAAACTAAACAAAACACACAAACAAACAAACTAAAACTTAAAACGAAAATAGAAAATACTGCTTTCAAATAATTTGCAAAATATTCAAAATATATATTTTTAATTAGATTAAATTAATAACAGTTATAATAATAATTAACTAACTAAATAATTAAAGTCTAGTATTTTATTTAGCAAAAGTATTTTTAATTAGCAAAAGGTGATGAAATATTAAAAATATCTCATTTGGGATTTTTTCATATAGTTGTCTCTACTACAGTCTCTCGTATTTCAGCCAGCAGAGGTTCAGCGATGTGGCAGGAGACAGTTGAGAGGACTCGAGATAGAAAAGAGTCACGATGAATCAGTACTCAATGAATTACAGGAGAGTAAACAACCGGCTGAAACCAGAAACCAGCAATGCACACAGGCCCTATAATCATCCACTGCCACTGCAGGAACATAATAAAATGAGTTAACAAGGCCATTAATCAAAAGCTGTAATTCAGAAACACCACAGCGTGGCTAACTCCACTAGCTGTTTCTGTGAGCTTGAACTGCAAGGTTTTGTTGATTCTGTTCTACCTTTACGAGACACTTTTGAAAACAATAATCGCTTGGATGCAGAGACTAATTCACACACATTGCAGACTTGCCAGCAGCGTTTGACCCCTCACAGAGCTGTGCTGATTAAATTCTAGGGAAGGTGGTATAGTTGCCAGCATCCTGGAGTAATAAAAGCTGTTTAGAAAATGCGATGTAAAGTGAATAAAAAAAAAAACAAAACTAAAAGCCTTCACCTAACAGGCTGAATATGACCTGGCAGAAACTGGATTATTAATGATGACTCATTTATTCTTTATTATCATGTTATGTTCCCTTGATGTGAATTCACAGAGCGACACAGATGCACGTCTGAGTGATTACTTTATTACGTGGACAGATTTTCTGCTGACAAACAGCGGGCAGCACTTACTGCAACACGATCAATTACACATTCATTTACTGCTCCATATAAGTTCAATTTGGCACTTTATGTTAATCTAGACTTAATAAACATGACACTTGTCTCAGACTTTAATGCGCTTGGTGCTAAATGCAGAATGTTTGCTCTAACTGGAAATCACTGCCCAACATTTGGCAGGTACTGAAACACAGCTGATCCCCAGAGCCTCCCGTGGAAAAGAAAGAAGAGGTCTCTTTAATATTTCAATTGTTCATAATTGTTGAAATTATTAAATGCATGAGAAATTGAGAGCAAAAATGAAATTCTTTGCCATCACAATAATAAGTGAATAGAAAATATACTGTATAATGTAATAACATTTCTAAATATTACTGCTTTTACTGTACTTTTGATCAAATAAATGCAGCCCTGGTGAGCATTAACAGACTTTACAGATGAGAATTACAGAAAATTGCAGTTTTTACTTCTCTTAAAAAATTTTACATTTCATTTGATACCAAGTTATTTGATACAAAGTCATATAAACAAGACATAACTATTAACTGAAGTGTAGTTTTACTAAGCAATATTAACCCAATGTGCAAATATTTGCAATTCATTTTAATACAAATCTGTATGAATTTCTTTGTTCTGCTGGACACAAAGGAAGATATTTTGAAAACGAATTGTAAATTGGCTGTTTTGGGTCACCATTGACTCCCATAGTGTTTTTTTACCTACAGTGGAAGTCAATGAAGACCAAAACAACCTGGTTAGAACTTTGTTCATAATACCTTTCAGCAGATCAAAAAAAATCATACAGATTTGGAAACTACTTGTAAGTGAGTAAATGATGACTGAATTTGCATTTTTGGGTGAACTGTTCCTTTAAGAACACCCACTCATTAGTGTTAACTAAAGCATGACAAGGTTAGCAAATGTAAAACCCTACTTTTCTTCCGACACGCTTCAGCCAAACATTTTGCATGTTTAGTGACTTACCACAGAATGAGACGATATGGCTGCTGTCTTCATGAACAAACTTCCTTGTGACTGCTTCCTCCATGATCTGCTTGACCTGAGAGACACAACAGAGACATACAGCGTGAAGAACTAAAGCAAACACTGTTCCACAGCTTATGTGAATCTTCCTGTGATTGGTGAATATATTCTCTCTCAAAAGTGCTCTCATTTACCACCATCAAACACTCAAAGCTGAAAAAAATCCTCTGCAATAAATACCAGGAAGGAGAGAGTTTATTCGAGGCGGGTAGGAAGAATGCAGACCCCTGACTATTCAGAGGAAAAGGAGAAATTGAGAGTTGGCATGCATGATTTATGCACAAAGCGCTTCCTCATCGTGACTGTAGATGGTGGAATCATTTAGATGAAACGGCAGTCTTTTTAATCAGTCTTAGACTGCATTGCACACATATAACAGATAATCAAGAGATTTTGTGATATCAGGTGAGGTATATTATTCAACTAGATTCAATGAGAGATAAAATTACACAAAAACACTCCTACCCTTCACTTGCATAAAAGCCTTTTCTACACAACCTCTAGCATGAAAAGAAATTAGGGTGCCGATTGGCTTGAGGAAGTGGCTAATGAAAATTTCCTGCCATGTTTCCTGATACACTGGACAATAACAATAAAGTGAGGGCAGGATAAATGTGAAGGAATTGTAATCTTGAAAGGGGTTCAACAGCCTCTTGTTTCGGTTTAAGGTTTGGCTTATTAAATATTAATGGACGTCTCAGAGATGCAGAAACTGTCATGCACTTTTCAGCGTTAATATCAAAAAGATCAAACAGTGATGGCTTGGTGAGTGCTTTCCTCCCTTTTATTTGTGTTTTTTTTCGCCTTCAGACAACCAGAGTGCATTTACATGACATTTCCACATGGACAAGCCCAAAGGAAAAATGTAATGCTCAGAGGATGCCCTTTCATAGCTTAGCTTAGCTTTAATGCATTTTATTAAAGTTTCAATATTGCTTCAGATATATATATATAATGCATGCAAAATTTGGAGTCAGTATGCATTTAAAAATGTTTAAATGCATTTATAATTTTATTAAATATTTTTATTTTAAACAAATGCCATTCTTTTTCACTTTTCATTCTTTCTACAAAAACATTAGGCAGCACAACTGTTTTCAGCATTGATATAATAATGAAAATATTTTCCAACATTTGCACCAAATCAACATTTGCACATGATTACACATCGGAGAAAACAAAGGGTTTAACCATAAAAACAATCGTGCTTTAAACTGTTGTTTTCCCCCCAAAATTAAATCAATTCAATTGCAATTTTGTTTTTCTGAGCCAAAAAATAAATCACATTTTCCCCTGATTTACTACATTTCCCCACCAAAATGTCATTCAGCGTAACAATTTTGTCAGCAACAAAAATCTGTTTATGACACATTACAAGATTAATTACTTATTGGTTGTAATTTGACTTTTTCATTTAAACCTGGCACTATCCTACGTTTTTCCTAATTGTCAGTACTTTTCTTTACTCATTTAAAACAATACAATTGAATTGCTTCCTTATTCCTTTAAATATTTTAATACAAGTCAGAATAAGCACGTTGTTTGAATCTTTAGATAAATGTAGTGTTACACTGAATGACAATGTAACATTATTTCAAACTAATTTTGAAATTTTCTCCTCCAATAATTTATTTAAAACCTTAAATGTTGGCACTTCACTTGTGCATTCTATGAATATAAAATCACTTTTGTGAAGTTCTTTTGACCCTTATATATTATATGCTGTATGACATATGTTTCTGAAATTTCAGCTTTGCCCCCACAGAAATAAATGATGATGACCCAGAATCAATTACTATCAAAACACGAACAGTGTTAAAATGACACTGGTTTAACCTTAAATGTGAAAAGCCTGTTACCGTGCTCTTTTCCTTCTGCTTTAGCATTTAGACTGTAGATGTACTCTGATTCAGATACTTATACCCTGACCTTCTCTTCCATTTACCCATAACTAATGCAGCAGGACAACGCAAGCTCTTCAGAGCAAAACCTGTTGATTCTGAGTGCCCTGAGAATAAGTCACAGCCTTTACGAATTTGTCTTCTGAGAATCTGGCATTTAAAAACCCCCGAGCAAGCGAAAAATACAAAAAAAAAGTCAATATTACTCTAGAAAGTCGAGATTATGATTTTTGAAAGTACTGACATCCTAAATCTAAAGCTGGAGAAATTTAATGAATAAGAAATCTAATTGATTTCTTATTCATTCTTATCCTTATTCATGATTCTAATACAGCAGCACAACTTAACCTCAAGAGTTTAAACTCCATGAATGACTCACCTGAGGCTATAAATAACTCTGGATGTATACTTATCTCCTCCTCCATACTACAGAATCACACCAATCCTCCAGAGAGAGAGAGAGAGAGAGAGAGAGAGAGAAAGACGCAAAGGAAACTCTTCCGCTCAGGGACCAAAAGAATCACACGCACTTGATATGATTCATAAAAGGTACAGATCAGATGCGCAACCATAAAACAAAAGCCGGTTATCCTTGGCAACCGAGACAAGCTTTATGATACCTAGAACATGATGATACTACCAAAGTACAAAATTCACTGAATAGTTTGTTAAGGCTACAGTCTTTGCAGTGTCCCTATACAGCTTTCACTGTCCTTTGAAACACTTGAAGTGACATCTGAAAGAAAATCTAGACACATATTCGTTACCATTATTATCATTAGTGGTTCTTAGTGCTATAGACCTGACTGATACTGATAGTATAGGATCGTGTTTCATGCATATTCAATCAATACGGCCAATTGGAGTCTGCACTACAATGAGGAAAAAATCCATGAACTGATGAGTTGAGCTGAAGGACAGCATTCCTGATGAACCCTTGAGAGCATCTTTCAGAAGGTCAGAAGTTCGTGAAAGGTCTTATTTTGTGGCTGATGAAACGCACTCTCTGTTTAAGGCATGCACAAATCCAGTACCTGCACTGATACTGGCATTTACTGATATGAGGCAATTAATTAATGCAATTAAAAATAGTGTATTTTAGTCATAAACACATTAGTTTCTAACAGAGTTATCATAAGGGTCCAGAAAGTAAGGCACAACACAATTTGTTTTTTTTTTCCTCTTTATCACTTTAAAATTTCATAAATCAGTTTATTTTTATATCTACAGTTTGGAGTCAGTCTCCTAAGCTCACCAAGGTTTTTGTTTAATCAAAAACACAGTAAAAGCAGTATTGTAAAATATTATTATAATATAAATTATAATGCAGTTTATACCCAAGCTGAATTGTCAGCATGATTACGCAAGTCTTCAGTGACACATGATCCTTCAGAAATCATGCTGATTTGGTGTTCAAGTAATAATAATTATTATTATTAGATTAGGATTCTTTGCTAATTCAATTCTTAATTAAAGTTCAAAAGAACAGCATTTATTTTAAATGTTAATATATTATCAAAGTCTGTATTTTTTATCAATTTACTGCATTCATACTAAATAACCGTATTACTTTATAAGTGTCCTAAACAATGCCCTACACACTTAGGTGTACTTAACCATCTAGTGCAAGATTTTCTTTGAGGTTTTGTCATTTTGTCATTCATCAACAGAGTCTGATAGTCCTTGTCCCAACTGATGTACATGATTACAGCTGAAACAATCCACTTTTTTCTGTTAAATTATACAGCTATTTATAAGCTATTTAATACTGATCACAGTATTAACGCTAAAAAACACTGAATAGTAAAAACACCTAACCTGATTCACCTAACATTTACCAAATGCCACATAAAAACAAACAAAACAACAACAACATTCATTATCAGCAAGAGTGTACTGCTAGGTCTGAATTATTAAGGATTGCGGATGTGATGAGAGCAAATAAATCCATCTATAAATGTTTACTAATGGGGTCTAAACTCTTATTGATCAGCCTCATTTAAACTCTAGTGTGCATTGATAGGTAGATACTCTATCAAGCTCTTTCTTTGTGTGTGTGTGTGTGAGAGAGAGAGAGAGAGAGAGAGAGAGAGAGAGAGAGAGAGAGACTGTAGGGGTCTATTTGGAGCTCGGCTGTCCCTGATGTCTCAGCAGCATGACAAAGGTTTCCATGGAGATGGCATGGAAAGTCTCACAGCTTGGGTTGCCAAGTTACTTCCCAAATGTGTTGGCACCACACTGAACTGTTGCTTGAACTCGGAGCAGAACCGATGAACAATTCCGGCTGTGAATGGAAAGGCATTTCAATTCATGCCACGAGCAAAAAAAAAATTTAATCTTTGCCACATATTACCACGCTTCATCGAGCTGAGAGAGCAAACGTACAAATTAAAGGGCTAAGAGGTTGAGTGGATTATTACACTACTCAGAAAGAACAAGCAAATTCACACAATGACAGCAATTATAGCCCCAACTGTACTTCAGAGCTGTCACAAGCCCACAATGGACATTAAACAAGAGCAAAAACCATCTTTGATAAAGAAAATTAAACATTTCAATATTCCCCCCATGCAAATAAAAATGTCTTATGTCTTGAAATTACATAAAAATTATATAATTTTTCTATGTCTTAAATAGAAGGCAAATAAAATCTCATCACTCATTACGCAAGCTAAATTTTCAAATGACAATACAAGATAAGTGGATATCAGAGAGTAAATCTATTCAAATTCTGAAAAGCATTAAAAGAGCTTTACCTGTATAATCACTCATTGTTTGTCAAAATCGTAAAAAGATCTATTACAGAACTAGTCAGTCATAAGTGCACATTTTTTTAAACTGAGATTTATACATCATCTTCAAGATGAATAATTAAGATTTCCATTGATGTTGATTGTTAGGATAGAATGATATTTGGCCGAGATACAACTATGTCGGAACGAGGATGTTCCCTTTGTGTTATGTTTGATGTTCCCTGCAAAACAACGAAGGAAGCGCTCCAGTTGTTGGTTGGCCCGCTCCGTTAGTTTGAGGGTGGAATCCGGAAGAAAGGCTGGAGGTGGTACCGACCAGACGGCAGAAGGCCTGCCAGAACTTTGCCGTGAACTGGGGCCCTCTGTCAGAGACGATGTCCCTGGGAAACCCATGCAAGCGGACTACGTGTTCAAGTACGAGCTCCGAAGTGGTTTTGGCAGAGGGGAGTCCGGTAAGAGCCACCAGGTGCACAGCCTTCGAGAAGCAATCCACAATGGTCAGGATGGTGTTCTTCCCTTGGGATTCAGGGAGTCCAGTGATGAAGTCCAACGAGATGTGACTCCAGTGGCGTTTGGGGATGGGGAGGGGCTGCAGCTTGGCGGTGGTTGGAGAGTTGGTGGACTTGGAGCGAGCGCAGATCTTATATTCCTGGACATACGTCTGTACGTCTCTCCTCAACGTCATCCACCAAAACCCCCCTTTCGATGAACGAGATGGTCCTCTGGACTCCCTGATGGCCTGCCAACGTGGAATCGTGGCCCCACTGAAGGACTTCTTGGCGGAGAGGGTTTGGCACGAAGAGTCTTCCAGCGGGCGTCTCCGGTGGTGGTGGTTCCAGGCTGTGACTCTGGCGGAATTTCTCTTCTAACCCCCACTGGAGAGGTGCCAAGATGATCTGAGGTGGCAAGACAGGCGCGGGCTCCGAGGTGGTGGCT
>JAUYWG010000038.1:2519886-2541544 GCA_034779775.1 Enteromius afrohamiltoni | reverse complement strand
CTCGGATTAAACTTTTGATCTGTCATCTATGTTCTATTACAAATAAAATATTGACATTTGCCATCTCCACACCATTGTATTCAGTTTTTATTCACAATTTGTTTAGTGTCCCAACTTTTTTGGAATCCGGTTTGTAAATGACCACGCACTGTGTAAAGACAACACATGTAATTTCCAAGTGAGTAAACTAAAGTGATATCACAGAAACCAACAGCTGGCAACCTGAAGCTGGAAAACAGTAAATGGCAACAATTCTAAAAAACACAATAATAAATGGCAGTTATATCTACTCTACTGTACACTATACATTTACCTTTCCAAAACAAAACATTATCGGGAAATGGCGCAGAACTGCTTCTCGTTTGGTTGATGAAGAATAAAAAAAGCATTAACAGGTCAATTGTTTTACCACTTTAGTACATTAATATTACATTTAATAAAAAATATTTGTATGTGACCCTGGACCACAAAAATTGGCGTTTTTCAAAATTGACATATATCTTAAAGATGAATAAATAATAAATAATTTAAATCTGCCCAAGTAAAGTTCCTAGCAATGCATGTCACTAATAAAAAAATCAGTTATGTATTTATAGTAAGAAATTGCCAAAATATTGTCACAGAATATGATCTTTACTTAATATCCTAATGATTTTTGGTATAAAAGAAAAACTTTTGACCCATACTGTGTATTTTTGGCAATTGCTACAAATATACCTGTGCTGTAATTATGACTATTTTTTGGTCCAGGGTCACATATATACAAGAGAAATTGCTCAAAACCGCACTGTTTTTTAAAAAGTTTCCTAAAGAACAAAATGCTAAATACGTAGAACCTTTGTCGTGTTACAAAGCATCATTTTGTAACAAGGGCCGGACTCAGACAAGCGTTGTAGATACAAGTGCAGCTTTATTGTAACACAGCGTAGTCAAAACAGACAAGGTCCAAATTCCAGCAAACAGATATATCCAAGGACAAGAGAGAATAAACCAGTATCCAAGCAATGGTCAGGGCAGGCAGTTAAAAAAACACACAGGTGAATGTCTAACTATAACTGTTAGCTCAATACATAAAATACACAAAATCCACTCACCATAGTATTTTGGTGTAATCGAGTGTCAGTTTCTCTCTGTAGATGATGAGGATGTAGTGAGTGACTTCATCTGTCTGGGTATTGTCTGGGTAGACACTATTGAGTTTAGAGTTACAGTGTGTCTCTTCCATTAGTTTAAGTAAAAGCAATTATGTTTATCAAGGTAAAAAAAATTGCCGTTGTGAATGGACAGTGTATGAGCTCTTCACACTGTTACAAGGAAAATGTGAAGTGATTTGAGTATGTTTATGAATAAACCCAAGCAATTATTGATAACCCTAACAATATGTAAAACAAATTACATTTATCTGTCACTTAAATGTGTAGAAGGGAAAAAAAGTTCAATTTAAAAACATGTTAAGAAGGATATCAAGTACCTGTTAAGAGTATGCTGACAGTGTGTGTAGTTGGATTGAGCTCCATAATCACAGATTTTGACAAATTTTAAAAACCAAATGGTTGGGGAAAAAACAAAAAAACAAAAAAAACAACCCTAAATTCTAATGAAAATAAACATTTCAGCATAAAAGGGTTCTATAGGACAATATGGTATTGTATCCAAACCACACTAGGTCAAAGCAGAATAAAATCACTGACAGTTCTAATACATTCACTTTAGTATATGCTATGTCACATTGTGAAGCTTATATTCCGAAGTGCATTATGTCACATTATGTCAGAGGTGACTGACTGTGAAGAATTCCCCCATATTGCAGTGCACAAGATGCAGATAAAAGGGTTTTGCTCTTTTGAATATATGGAGTTATCAGCAGCCTCTGTGTGTGTAAGTGTGCTACGGGAGGGTTTAAAGCAGCGGGAGGATAGGACTGATGTGAATGATAAGAACCTGATGAGGACTTCAGCATGACTTCGCATCTCACTATCGCTTGCTCAGTTAATCACGGAGAGAGTGTCTTGTTACGTATTAAATATTAAATTATTAATGACATTACTTAAGATGAAATTCTAATTTAACCCTTAAGTAAAACTCAATGCCTTAAAAGAAAATATTGTTTGTCCAACTGAGAATAACTCAATGTGAATAAATGTTTAAAGTAAAAGCTTAGTATAGGTAAGAAATAGTACAGATATGGTGATTCCCTGAAAAATAAATAAATGTATTTGAAATATATTGAGCTAAGTATATACATTCACATATTTATGTGCTTAATGCAAATACACTGCAATTGTACATTTTATAAATTTAAAGTTTTGTACTTAATGCACTTTCATTGTGTGGAAGTAAAACTGAAGTAATATTATTAAGAGATCATACAATCCTCATCAATAGTGAAAAATAAAGATATATAGACTTAATAAATGTGCATTGTGCACAAGGAGTGCGCCAAAGTAATGTTTAATTAAATTTTCAATATCAGTAAGTATTGAGTGATATGTCAGTAAACTTGGTATGAAGTAAATGTATTTAAATATATACCTTTTTTACTAGGGTGGCATCGGTGATGATCATCAATTAAATGCCGATGAATTCCAATGAAATTATCATTAGCAAATAAATGTATGATGATTATCATCATGCTGGAAGACGCCCTGGAAGGGCAAAAGACATGAACTACTGTATATAACATGCTGGTTCTGGACTTGTATTCACACTATAAGCAGCTGTCAGTCTGCTTACGGCCCTGTGTGATCCGAGTAGACATTCACTGATGGGCAGCAAGGCATGTTTCGGGGGAGTCCCTGTCAGCCTGATGTTCTTTTAACCGCACACATCAACTTCCCCTGACAGCAGCACCCAGCAACTTGCCTAGCATTCATCGCAGGGGGTCCGTTGCGCTCCAGGACTCTGCTGCCCTTTTAACCTGATCTGATGCCGGTACCCCGCTCTTACCGCTAACTCCTGGTAATCACAGCAGAAACATCTCAGCTGTTTTCAGATCAGCTACGAAAAATTGCATGCTACGTCAGATTCTACCTTAAAGCATGTGCGAATATATATCAGTGCAAGCTTGATGCAAGAACTCAGTTCAGGTTCTGATGATCCATAATGCTTGATATGACTGCTTTCATGTTCCTCTAATACAACAGAAAGAGATCAACTGATACATTAAACATGACTTCATTATTTGAATGACTATGGAGTAAGTGCTTGTATATCGACAAGTCTATGAATAAATCTCAGCAAACTGACAAGCCAGCTTATAAAGGTTCTGGTTTGTTTTAGCGTTGTAGTTTGCGCTGTAAAAGGCCACGCACAGTGCCAAAATTACTTCTTCCTATTACACCGGCCTAATGCTATTAGTTGCCTTTTAGCAGATATTTTTTATCCAAAGCTGCTTCAATCATGTAATCCATTACTCGCGTAGAATGCAGCATTCAGGTATTGTTACATTTTGAACATGACCCAAAAAGGATCAATTCTCTGTTTATAAGTCGTATTTACCGGTTACGTCACTAAGCCAAGACCTGCTTGGCAAATGCATGAAGTCTTTGGCTGAAAAATCTAGCTCAGTACGATCTGGGCAGTGACAGGTAATGCAAGGCTTAAAAATGAAGTCATTGTCGGATTTTGTTACAGGACTGCAGACAAATAGGGCCTTTTATTTCAATGACAAGTTCAAGTTACAGTTAAATAACTTCACAGCTGAGAGAATTGTTAAAGGTCACAGGAAATAGTTCCTGTAAGGATTATTTTAAGCTTTTAGTTGTTGCTTTTATATTAGGTGTTAATGCTGTCTTGTTATTGAATTATGAAAAAAATTATGTGGGACTGTATATTATCCCTCTTAGTAGTTACACTGAAGCCAGCTGGTGCATGCATTGCACTTTTGCATGTTACTGCCATATGCTTATTAAATAACTAAAGCTAAATAAAATAATGAATAATTAGAAAATATCTAAGAACGGCATGACTGGTAACTATTTACAGTAAGGTTCATTAGTTAACATTAGTAAACTAGAATGAACAATAATTTCAGGATACTGAATAATACATTATTAAAATCACAAGTTATGTTTTTTAACATTAGTTGAACATGAACTAACAATAAATTACGTTTTATCAACTAACATTAACAAAGATTAATAAAGAATGTAATGAATGTGTTCATTGTTTGTTCTTGTTCATTAATACATTAACTAAAGTTAATAAATTACATCTTATTGTAAAGGGTTAGCTTAAAAGAGCCACACACAGCATGCTCCTTAGTATATCCGTATACATAATACATAATATTAATACTGATACGATATGATTTTCTTTTAATCTCCAGCAAGTACAAATTTCTTAAATCAAGTGATTATACCATAAAAAATAAAAATCTAAATGTACCCATGAACACAATAATGCATTACTAGGTATTATTTATTTTACTTCACAAAGCTGCAATTAATTGCTGTATATTTTCACATATATATTCATATCAGAATGAGCAGCAATAAACGCACCTGTCTTAACATGAATTTGTGTTAATGGAGTCATCTTCTCTTTCACTTGGGCCTGATCCAGACCTCACAAAGTCCTTCCATTTTATGAATCTAACTTTATTTGCTGCACTCTCTGGCCACTAGCCTACCCGATTACTGCAGTCTCTATATCTAGTTAGGACTTTTTCGATTAGCCAGTGCTAAAAGCGGTGGATTTGATTTCAAACTCTTTTTATTAGGTTTACCTAACGAGGACAGTTAGACCACAGAGCAGATACTCTCTCCTGGATCTCCAGTAAATACTATTACATCTGCCTGCTCAGGAAGCCAGGGAAACTCAAAATGTTATTCACACTGCTCCGCTGTCAAAATAACATGGGCTTGAAACCTCACAATCCATTCTTCATCCGATACAATGGCCTAATGTAAGGCGTAGGAGACAATAAGCAACTGCAGTAAACAAAAACATATTTTCCTTCCTCTGCCTTCAACAATAATATAACCCTGGAAATAGAATGGTATTACTTTGCTTTTCAGACACCTGATATTGATGAACTAAAACTTAAACTTCACACTTATTGGATTAAAAATATGGATTCTTATATATATGGATAAATATGGATCCCTTCATATTTTCCCTAATATTCATGTCTCATTCACCTTGTACATAAATAAATGTGTTTTATAGTGTGGGTGATTTAGTGATTAAAAAAAAAAAAAATTAAATCATCATCTATATGCCACATAAGGTTTTGTGAGTGTTGATAATGACAGGTTTGATAAACAGTAGAGGACATGCTTTAAGTTTATTTAAGTCAGTATACTTGATGGGTTTTAACTTTTATATGCATCAATAAATGTTTGTTTGTGTATTGATATTTTTTTTATAGTCAAACCCAGCTTTAAAAAAGTACACTTCCATAATGTAGCTACTTATTTTCACACACTAATTGTGTACTTAATATACTAAAAATGATTCTTTATTGCTATTATAAGAAAAACGTAAGACTAACACTGTGAGTATGAACTAAAATGCACTTATCTTGTACTTGTACCTATTTTGTACTTATTAACGTATTTCTAATATATGTATTTACTATTTGCAGTACACTTAAACCCATTTTTATACACTAATACACTTAAATGTACTTCAAGTGGTGATTAAATCAATTTTTTAACTATGAGATAGTATGTTAAAAGCCATTCATATTCATGTTGCTCCAAAATACACATTTAAGTACACTTAGTTCAAACTATTCTCAAAAAGTGCTAAAAAGTACAAAATTAATGTTTGAAAATAGAGCACTCTAGTAAATCATGGAACCTTTTTTTTTTTACCTGAGCAGTGTATGATAACTGGTTTGTAGGTCTGGCTGACCAAAATCTGGCTGACCATCATCGTGACCATTTTAAGTATGACCAGACTGAACCAGCTTTAGACCAAATAATAAACAGTTAGACCAGTCAGAAACCAGAAATGTTTAAACTGAATGCCGCTATGTTTAACTTTTTTTTTTTCCATCAGGGGGAAATAAGTATTTTAATAATAAAAGCAGTGCTCATTGACCACACATTTCTCACCTCTTCTTCAAAATGTTGTCAGTTGACAAAGCGAGCAATATTTCTGCAGGACTCGCGCGCGCTCCTGGAGAAGTCCATTTGAATGGGATGTCAGGGGTGAGTGATGTTGTCGCGCGCATCTCATTTGATCACCGCTCTCGCGCTCAGGTGGGGGACTCTTGGTTAAACCTCAAGCTTTTCCTCCCACCAGCAGGGAAATCAACCACAGCAGCATGCTGCGGTCCCCGGCGAAGTCTCTTTTGACCGCACGTCGAGCGTAATCCAAAATAATATTCTTTCTACTTTTTACACTTGAGAGAAACTCACAAAAGGCATTTCTTAGGCAGTTTATAGGTACTTCTGCAGTTTGCCAAGTCACCGGGACCAGCGAAGATGCCCCACCAAGAGCAGGCGCTGGCTCACGGGAACCTCTGCGCTCCGGGTCCCCCGAACAACGCCGGGTACAACAGCAACCCGGTGCCCGTCATCATTCAGACAGAGTCCCGCGATAAATGGAGCAAAAAAATGGATTTTCTTTTATCAGTCATCGGGTTTGCGGTAGACCTCGGAAATGTTTGGAGATTTCCTTATATCTGTTATCAAAACGGCGGTGGTAAGAGTTTCTAACTTTTATGAACTGTTTGTATTTACTTTTTCATTTACATTACATTATCCAATTCAGTCATTCACAAATAATTTATAAAGTGCTACTTTGATCAGTTGAAGTATATTATTTGAAAAATAAGCGAAATGATACATTTAAAAGCAGGATGAGCTGTCCACGGTGCTGAAATTATTACTTTTTGTTATTGTTGTTGTTTTTGAACGTTTGATAAGTACAGAATAAGCAACAAACCGTGTTTTCAGATTATATCTTAGTCTAAACATTTCAGTCAGTTATGTAATGCAAACCCCACGACCAATTTAACCTCTTCCTTTCACCTCATCCAAAAAATAACAACTGTAACATATTAGCACTGAGCAGAAATAATAGACAATAGTGGAAAAAAATAGTACATTAAAAAAATCTGCATCATGAAATGTATTTTATAGGGTAGGCTTATATTTTAAATAAGCATTTACCAAGGGATAAAACCACCAATGTTTTTTACAAGCTACCTACATAATTTGGTCTGTTCAGTTTATCGTTTTTTTTTTTAATAACAAACATATTGGTGTAACAAACTTGAAAACTCTGTTTCTGCCAACGGTTCATATATTTCAAATTGATACTTTTCGGTATTCACCTGATTTAATAACATAACTTTTTTTCCTTTTTTTTTTGGTTTGTATTCTCAATATATGAAATAATGCTCATTATAATTATGTAAATGTAAACTTCTGCTCCAGTGCACTTGTGAAGCAGGCATGGCCAGCTGCGGTCATCAATCATGTAAAGAGTATTCATGATTTAAACTGAGATCAACAAGTGTCAGACTACAAATATCATCTCATTTTAAAGTAACCTATTACAATTATTGAAATAAATAGTAGCATGATTTATTAACATACAGAAATATGTAAAACATACAGACATATTTACTTTACTCTGAAGATTTGGTAACACTTTAGACTCCTTTAAAATCCTATTTTGGTTAAGGAATGTATGGGTAACACCATAGAAAAGATAACACTTGTTAACTATTAACTACATCTTTTTCCTCAATGGATTCTCAATTTGCTGCTTATTAATAATTAAGTTTAGATATTGGGTATGATTAGGGATGTGGAATAAGGCTTAATTAGCACTAATAAATAGCTAATTTTCTAGTAATATGCATGCTCATAGGAAACTAATAGGTGTAACTGTAAAACAAAGTGTAACCTAAAAAACACTTGATAGTAATATGCATGCTAATAAGCAACAATTTGACAGTAAATAGTGTTACAGAAGATGTAAGTACTTACACGTTTAAAATTGATTTGATCTGCTATAACTTTGTTCTTCAGGTGCATTTCTTATTCCATATGTCCTGATGGCTGTATTTGGTGGGGTGCCACTTTTCTACATGGAGTTAGCTCTGGGACAGTTCCACAGGACAGGTGCCATATCCATATGGAAACACATTTGCCCTATTTTTAAAGGTGAGATCAATTCTGTCTCATATGCAGTATTGTAATGTTTGAGCATTAAATGTTCTTCTAACTTTAGGAAAAGTTCACAAAACTAATACACATTCACAGAAACAGACGGACAGAGAAAAAGCACTGACATCATTTTCTCTTCCCTGTCAGGTATTGGTTTCGCCATCTGCATCATTGCACTGTATGTGTCCTTCTACTATAACACCATCATCGCCTGGGCTCTGTTCTACTTCTACTCCTCCTTCAGTAGCACTCTGCCCTGGACCAGCTGTGATAATGAATGGAACACAGAAAACTGCACTAACTACTTCGGAAAAGACAACGTGACCTGGACTAACTACTCACGCTCACCTGCCGAGGAGTTTTACACGTAAGTGCATGTAAGTGGGTGCACTGAAAGAGGGCAAATATGGCAGAAAAAGAGAGAGAAAGAAAAAATGAGGGCAAGATAATAATGGGGAAAAACTGCATTGTGGATATATATATAGAGAGAGAGAGAGTGTGTACTATATATATTTATTACATATACATGTATATGTTATAAATATATTCATGTAAATATATAGTTTGACAGCATTAATATAAATATTGTCAAAGGATTAATCGTAATTAACTATATTCAAAATAAACGTTTTTGTTTGCATAATATATGTGTGTTTTCTGGGTATATTTATTAAGCATATATAAATATACACACATTATATATGCTATCTGCATGTTTATATATAAATAAATATATTTAATAAATTAGACATATTATTCTAAAATATATGCATGCATGTGTGTATTTATTTATATATAATAAATATACAAAACATTCATATATAATGTAAATAAAAAAACTTTATTATAACTTTATTATATATCTTTATAAATGCATGCAAACATGTCCCTCTTTGCTGAAGAGTACATTTAGTCTTACAGGTAAATGGCAAAAGAGCTCCAAAGGACTAATGACACTTAAAAAAAATATCAATGTTTTTACTTGATTTTTTAAGCACTTTCACAAAACTAATCAAAAATGCTGAAAAAAGAAAACACAACACATCAAACGCAATAAGTCACGATTAGATAAAATCTATTGGCAAAAGATGTTTTTTAATCAGGGGAATTTGTGGGGAACTGATTTTTTTTTTCATGTTTTGTATTGCACCAACATTTCTTCCTTACATTTCAGAAATGTATTTGTCCAGTAAATGAGTGTATACTGAAGTATTATATCCATATGCTTTGTAGTACAGGTCAGTTTCAGGCTGTATTTGTAAATCCTTCCTAAAACAGGAGGAATGTCCTGGCCGTCCATGAATCATCTGGGCTTGGGGATGTGGGATACATTCGCTGGCAGCTCATGCTTTGCCTCTTCCTCATCTTCACCATCGTCTACTTCAGCCTGTGGAAAGGAGTCAAGACTTCAGGAAAGGTCACGAGTCCTAAAATATTAAATGAAACATCTATCTGCATTCTGCGTCCTCTCATCCTCCCGTGTCTCTCTCAGGTAGTATGGGTGACTGCCACCCTGCCGTACGTGGTGCTGTTGATCCTCATGATCCGTGGTGCAACTTTACCAGGAGCGTGGAAAGGAGTGGTGTTCTACCTCAATCCCAAATGGGAGAAACTGAAGGAGACCAGCGTGAGTGCTTTTCTCTTACCACCTCGCAGACTTCTCCATTGATTTATGGTTAAATTAGATTGTGTTGTTTCTTGACATTCTTTACTTACCTTGTTACACCTTTAAATGTATTTATGTGCTGTTTTGATGGCAAAATGCATGTTTGTGGGAAAGTGTTTTTATTTCATGCAGTAATAAAAAGACCTGAGGCATTTGGTGCAGGAAACTCATGAATCACTAGCAGCTGAACGGACCTGGGGAAATTCTTAAAGGGCATATTTCTTCATAGATTTTGAGATAAGTTAATAACAAAGAAATGCATGATAAATAAACAAATAGCAGATGGGGTATAAAAATGGTCAAAGGAGGCGATGCGCAAACTGCATTTTCATATAGAGTCGAGAGATCTCAGCGCTGTTCTCTGGGTGAAGCAGTGCTGCGGAGAGGCGTGATGAGAAGCAAAAATAAAGCACTAAGGGCTAATGAGATGCGTAATTGGTGCAGAATTAGTTTTTCCATCATGAAAGGCCCTCATTCTCATTGACACACACATGTTCATGCACACACACACACACGTTTCTCTTCATACTAATCTTCAGATGTGATCGAGCAGTGTTCTGTGATGTTATTGTATTCAGTTCCTGAGTTGGACCCTAAAAATGATTTTTACGTTTCAAACCAATACTGCGATTCATGTTCATGTGTTCGTCTCTGTTCATACATGTTTTGTAGGTATGGGTGGATGCAGCAGCGCAGATCTTCTTCTCTCTTGGTCCTGGTTTTGGCGTTCTGCTCGCTCTGTCCAGCTACAATCCCTTCACCAATAACTGCTACAGGTACAGACAAACCCTTCAGTTTCATCACGTTGACCGAGGGGAATTTTCAGCGTCCATTTGCATGGAGTTTTTCATAGCAGTGTGATATTTTGTTAAAGTATATTCAAATAATATCTAGTTTAAATTAACTAAATCATAAATAAAATTTGGGGGTTGGTATGATTTTTTTTTTATTTTTGAAAGAAGTCTCTTATGCTTACAGTAGCTGCATTTATTTGATCAAAAAAATAAACTGTAAAAACAGCACTATTGTAAAATGCTTTTAGAATGAATTATTTTTTACATGATCCTTCAGAAATAACTGTAATATGCTGATTTGCTGCTCAGGAAATATTGATCACATTATCAATGTTGAAAACATATGTGCTATTTTGAGGGTAATTTGGTAACTTTAGAATATGCAATATTCATTAACTATGATTCTTCCCTCATTAAAATTCTTAATTTGCTGCTTATTATTATTATTATTATTAATAATAATAGTTCAATTTAGGTTTTGGGCATGATTAGGGATGTAGAATAAGGTCATGTAGAATAAGCCATTAATATGTGCTTAATTAGCACTAATATTCTAGTAATGTGAATGCTAATAAGCAACTGATAGGTGTAACCTTAAAATAAAGCGTTACTCAAAATGTTTGAATCTATAACATTATACATGTTTTTACTGACACGTTTGATCAATGTAACTCTTTCTTGCTGATTTTCTCTTTATGAGATTCTTACTAACCCCAAAAATATAGTCTATGAACAGAACAACAACAGCTCAAACTCAAAACAGACCTGCCAATCCTGCCAATGTGATTCCCACTCACTCTTAATTCTGATTCTATCTTTAGCTTAGCCATTCATTTACATTGGGCTCTGTGTCCACTAACATGCCATCAAGATCAACTGGGTTCTGATGAATCATATGATGAACCAAAACAAATGCCCTGCCCCATGAGTAAATGATATAAAAACAAGATTAGAACTGCGAATTATGGCCAGTTTGAAGAGATGAATGGGCAGCGTATTTGAGTGAGAGGAAATTGAATTGTGTGTTACTGTAAGACTGTCAGGAGGCGCATGGACAATCTAAACAGATCAAGTCATATCTACTGTAAAGATGAGAATATCGCATAGACGTGGACGTGGGATCTGGCAACCGCCCTCAGAGAGTTCTCTCAGTCATCACAGTCAAGCATCGCTCACATTTTTACATTTAATTTGTAAATGACTTTCTGTTTGTGATTTGTACAGAGATGCTATTGTAACCAGTCTGGTGAACTGCCTGACAAGTTTTGTGTCAGGGTTTGTTATTTTTACTGTCCTGGGATATATGGCCGAACAGAGAAATGTAAACGTTGAGGACGTAGCGAGGGACAAAGGTGAGCTCTCCTTTTTGCTCTGCATAATAGCTCAAATATTTTGAGATTTACTGTAGAGGTGCTGCATCAAATCAACAATGACATACACAACTGTAAATAAAGCATTTTTTATTTTACTTCAAATGAGTTTTTTGACTTTCTGCACCTCCTGTAGGACCCAGTCTGCTCTTCATCACTTATCCAGAAGCCATCGCAAATATGGTTGGGTCGACTTTCTTTGCCATCATCTTCTTTGTGATGATGATTACTCTTGGACTGGACAGCACGGTATGAGTGCACATGCCTGTAGATATGCAGGAACAAAAATATTTCGAAATATGCATGTAAAGCCAGCAAAAGTATATAATTAATAGACATACAGATATGAAAACTCTTTCAGCTAACAGGAAACAGCTAAATATTTTGGCTCTGTTTGATTCTGTTTAAATCAAATGGCATCAGAGACGTCTTAAACTTTGTTGCCATGACAATCAACACACATTTGGGGTTTTTTTTGGCTGTGCATGAGAATTGATGCATAACACTGTCAATGGCTAAGGAGATGAAAACAAAGAGACCATGTATAATTCAGTATTATAATTCGGAAAGAACACCAATTCCAATACAGTATGAAATTTACTGTACAGTTATATCCTTGCTCATGTGAGCCAATGAGAGACTTTTTATTTTTACTAGTTTTAAAAGCCAATAAAACGTCAAAATCTGAAATGATCTACAAGAAGCCTGAATGAAGATTGTACATTCAATAGCTGAATTATAAAAGAAAAAAGAAAGAGATATTTCAGTACAGTTCTGCCCTGCAATTGCAAAATATATGATTGAGTGCCCATATGTCTTTGTGTGTTTTCTCGCCCCAGTTTGGTGGACTAGAGGCCATAATCACAGCTGTAATGGATGAGTATCCAGACACCCTGTCCAATCGGAGAGAGCTGTTTGTTCTTGCACTGGTGGTTGTTTGCTTTTTGGGCTCTCTCAGCACCCTTACTAAAGTGAGTTTCAGTGAACTGCTGGATCTCAGTTTGTTGAGTTTACCACTGCAATAAGAATATTTCAGCAGGGCAACACAATATTATAATAACAGAGTATATAAAATAGAATCTGGGTTAAAAAAGAAAAAAAAAAGTATCACTGATGTTTTTTTTATTGTATTTTTTTCAAGGGTGGTGCATATGTGGTAAAGTTACTAGAAGAATTTGGAGTTGGTTCTTCAATTATAGCTATAGTCTTTCTGGAGGCCACAGCAGTATCCTGGTTTTATGGTAAGGTTTTTTTTATTTACATGAAGAAAAAAGAAAAAAGAAAAAAGAAAAAAGAAAAAAAAAAAAAATATATATATATATATATATATATATATTACATATATGCTGTTTTTTTTACTTTCTATGCATGGAAGAAACATATTAATAGTTAGGTAGTGGTTAAGTTTAAGTATAGGGTGTAGAAAAGATTGTGTAGAATGAGGCATTAATATGTGCTTAATTACTAGTAATAATTGGATAATAAATGTTCTAATAATATGCATGCTAATAAGCAAGAGGCCCTAAAATAAAGTGTTAACCATTTTCTGAGCATCATGTCAAAAAAAAAAAAAATCCAGTATTTAAATGAAATGCATTTCTTTTTCTCCAGGTATTAACAGATTTAGCAATGATATCAAGTCAATGTTGGGCTATACGCCAGGACTCTTCTGGAAAGTGTGTTGGGTGGCCATCAGCCCAGGTTTTCTCGCTGTAAGTTTAAACAAAGATGTTCTGACAGTACTGTATGTGCAAAGTTTGTGAAATGTTAAAGTCATCTTTCACGCTCTCAAAACTCTTTAAGCACCCGCCGCATTCTTTCCAGCCTTATTACCTTTCTAATCCCATCCGCTCAGCTGTCCACACGGTCACAATTCCCAGTCTGCAAATGTCAAACTGCATGCACTCTTATAGCCTAATATTCCTCAGATACTTCTGCATGCATTATAGCTGATCTCAACAGGCTGGAGCTGACATTTCAACAATCATTTTTTCATAATTTTCCTGTTATTCTTTTTCCATTGTTTAAAAAAACATGATAAACGACTGCCTGTCTCATCTCCTGGGACAGTGTTTGAGACCTTATTTGAAATGCTGGAGAGAAGACATTTGTCACTGTTCCTTCAAGACACAAAGGCCACCGCTCTACAATTTTTTCGCTCCCCACAGACCATATAGGGGTGTGTAGGGTCTACAGGATAATACAGACCTTTTGAATCTGATCAGAGTCTCACTCTAAACATGTTTTCAAACCTATCAGTCCACCTGAACTCACAGAGACTGCAGTGACCTATAGAGTATCCTAATCTGAATATTAATTGTTAAAACACTCTGAAAATGACATATAATATTTAAAAGAAAAACTGTCACGTTTGATAAATTGAATTTAAGTGCCGGTATTATGTGTTATGAAAGGTTTACATTTTGGTTTTGGGAGTCCCAAACAACAAGTTGACATTTCTCTACACTTTCAATTTCCTTTCATTTACTTTTAATAATATGCATTTATTTTTTACCTTATTTGTTCAACAACTCCTTTTTCCAAACCACTCCAGTGTTTGGTCGATTTCATTTAAAACAGTGCTTTTAATGCAAGAAGAAGAAGATTCAGACAAATGTGAGACCAAAAAGTGGGCTAATGTTTAATTTTGACGTCAACACGAAACGGCTTGGGACTTTTAAAAAACACTTATTTCAATGATTCAGAGTCAACTCTTTCCTTCAGAGACAATAACTTAATACACGGTGCGTTTTCAGATTTAAAACTTTGCAGGATGTTTTCATTCACTTAGAGCTTTGTTCCAAACTGCATGAAAGGTCCGTTTCAAAAATCCATAATTGGAGCACTTTAAAGCAACTGCATTTCATAACATGTCAACTTTTTATACGCTAATATAACTCACTGAATATGTTTCCCTTTTTTTTCAGTACATCATTATCAGCTCACTGTTGAACCCTCAGCCCCTCTCACTGTTTGATTACGAGTTCCCAGACTGGAGCATCACAGTCGGTTACATCATCGGAGCTTCATCCTTCATATGGATCCCCATCTACATGGTGTACAAGCTTGTGTGGACCCCAGGCTCTCTTAAACAGGTGAGACAAGCATGCGAGTCATTAGTTGACTATATATACAGGTACTCACACTTGATAAGCACTCTTATAGATCTCGCCCAAAAATGAACAGTTAACGGGTGCTTTCAGAATCAGAGTCCAAATAGCTGAGAAAAACAGTAAATCACAAGCAATCCACACAACTTCAGTTCATCATAAACTGCCTTGTGAAATGAAAAGCCTTGTGCTTGTAACAAACAAATCTATTATTAAAGGAACATGCCACTTTTTTTGTTTTACACCTCCCCTAGAGCTAAACAGTTGAGCTTTACCGTTTCTGAATTCATTCAGCCGATCTCCTAGGCCTGGGGATATCACTTTTAGCTTAGCATAGATCATTGACTCTGATTAGACCATTAGCATCACGCTCAAAAATGACCAAAGAGTTTGAATGAAACGTTGTGTTCTAGGCTGATATAACTAGACGCTATACTCTCACTGACTGAAAATAGTCCCCAGCATTATCATGCACTGCATGATATCATTGCTCCTGCTGCAGCCATGGTACGGCAGCAAAGTTCCTTGATTATTACGGCAGAATGAGAGTATAGTTCCTAGTTATATCAGCCAAGAAAATTGCAACTTTTCATTTTCTGTTGGCCTTAGTATATAACGTAACTACAGAAGAGTCAGGTTTTAAATAGGAAAAATAATGAAAGCCTTTGGTAATTTTTGAGCATAATGCTAATGGTCTAATCAGATACAATGATCTATGCTAAACTACAGCTAAAAGTGCTCCACCAGACCTAGAGATCGTCTGAATAGATTAAAAAATGGGGAAACTCAACTGTTTAACTCCATGGGGAGTTGGAAAATGACCCTATTTATTTATTTTTTTAAAAGTGATGTGTTCCTGTAAGACGACTTCCCGACTTCTTTTGAGGGAACAACGGGGATGGACTTTTCACATCATTATGGATTATGGACTTTGGCTAGAAGAATTACAAATATTACAAATATGCAGCTTTTAATTACTCAGTATAGACATTAATTGATGGACTGGAGTTGTGTTGTGGATTATTGTGATTTTTTTCATTATCCCACATTCCGACGGCACCCATTCACACAGAGGATCCAAGTAACGTAAAAATTCTCTAAATCTGTTTTAATGAAGAAACAAACTGAGGGTGATGCCCGCTCCTTTAAATTCCTAAAAAGGGCTAAAGTTGCTCACATGTTGTTTTCAATTCAATTTCAGCGTCTTGCTGTATGTCTGCGACCAGAGAGAACACTGCCAGACATCCACACAGACAGTATGGGGTTAAGTCCTGTACCATAGACCACTGAGAGAAAAACAACTGAACACAACTCGCATAAAAAAGCCCACAAACATTGGGTTACGTGTCCACAGCCAACTAAGCAACTTTTGCATAGTTTTAGGGATTTGTCCAGTTGAAATATAAAGAAAAGTTATCTATTCCAAAGTGACGTACGATTAGATTAAATCTGAAAAAAGAAAGTATTCAATGTAAACTATAATTGTTTAATAAATAATCTGTGCAATTTACAAACGGTTGTTGTTTTAATTTAAAGTGTATGTATAAGATGAAGAGTTCAGTAGTATTTTTTACATTTTACAAGTCATATGTACCCTCCTACGATTTTAAGATACATGCAAGTGAGATTACCTCATTGTGAGAAATTCAGCCAATGAGAACAGAGAACTTCATACACGTTTCTCACTTATTTTTTAGAAATAACTGTTGTCAAGTTTGAATCATTATGGTGTTTTCTGCCTTAACTCTGACTAAATATTGTAGCTACTTCATGTCAAAACTTTGTAAAACCTGTATTGATATTGTGCCTCACCAAGAAAAGGACAAAAATAAGGGTTTCTTCTGAACTAAAACTACACGACTGTTTGAAATTTTCATTCTCTAACAAAACTTGAGCTCCAATCCTATCTATGTGTAACGTGTTCATATTTCTTCCCACATTGTTTTTTTTTTGTCCAAATAAAGAACTGAGGATGTTACTGAACTCTGGATGTGACCAAATATTAAATTGCTATGAATGTCTTATTATGGATAGTTCAAAATGTGGTTCATATACTATGTCTGCACTGTAGGTTGTGGCAGAGAGTTTCGCTTGTGTGTATGTCTGGAAAATTAATAAAGCTGTACTGAACATTCCTATCTATATCATTCTATCTAGCGTTATATCTATCTATTCAGATTTACAATGCCATGTGTGATTCCCACTTTCGTTCTCTTAGTGTGAACAGCCTTGCACTTTAATTAACATGTTGATTTGCATTGAGCTGCAGTATCTGTAAACACACAAGGGGTAAGAGAACAGCATTGTGTCAGGCATTTAAATGAGATGTTTTATTAAAGACCAGATCTTCAATCGCCACCAATTGCAGCTCTGGGAAACGCCGCTCAGTTCTGCCAGTTTCAGGTATGGGGTGAGAGAATAGAGCAAAGATAATGCTATTCCACATTCAGCCACTTCTAGCAGAGGCCGCAGAATGGATCAAAGGCTTCAGCGCAGGCGACTGGAGTAGAGGTGGACCTCAGATTCAACTACAGAGGAGCCTAACAAAAGGGCTGCAGGCTCTGCGCTCCTCTGTTAATTACCTAAATGAAAGACCAAGAGTTGCATGGAAAAGGCTGGTGAGTGGCAAACTGTATGTGACCTGCAATAACAGCGTTTCATGAGGAGAAGTTGAAGCTGGAGAAAAATCAAGGTTTAAGAAACTAAGGTTCACAAACAATTCGTGAAAAGCTAACGATGACTTATAATACAACATTTTAATATAATAATGGTATAAAAAACACCTATAAAAATGTTTACCTGCAGTGTCGTTATTCGAATAAGAAGGTCAAAGGTACAAATGAACTGTTATAAACTGCATTCATTTTTAGGTCTATGACTGAGGCATTCTTTTATCATAACAAACACCGATTTATCACAAACGCAATTATAAATGTAAGCCATATTAGGTTGAACATGACAGTTTTCATTTTGCTTAAATGACTTGGGGCATTGGCCGGCTTTTTTGAAACCTGCAAAAATACTACAGTTGTAAATCAAGCAAAGTTATATATATTTTAATGTTCTTTTTTAGTAATGTACATTTATAAAACTATGCTGTGTGTTTCCTTGGCATTAAATTGCATACTATAACTAGATTTAAGTACTCAAAGTAATCAGTCAGGCAAAATGGTGAAGTTTTTGGCGATACTCTGAAAACATTTGGAGTTGCAAGATGACTGCAGTAGTTAAAGCCATGGGAGTAATATGAGAGAAGTGATGTTTTAGTGCATGTTGTTTTAGTTTTTAGACAATGGTCCTGTCATTATATGCCCATAAAAAACACTGACCAAGCAGAATCGCGTGACCTGCATTGCGTGCATTGGATTTGTGGTAAGTATTTAAAACGTCTGTCCCAATAAGATCAATTAAGCCCAACTTGCAATCGCCTTGCAATCCACTGGGACGATCATGTTGGTAAACCCGACGGCGTTAGGACCTTCCAGAAGCGTGGAGCTGTGTTTAGATTGGATTGCATCCTGCTCGCCGTTTCGCTACAATGTCAACAGCACGCTTGTTTTCACTCATCGTTTGCTGCATAACGCTTTTCCAGCCTGGAAATGCTCAGCTCGGAGAGTCTAGGTTACATGATAGACCTTACGAAGTCCTGCTGAGGCAAAATCTGGGTAAGTATTTCACTTACACACGCGACAGAACCATCAGGCCTTTTACATCCACAATGGGTGAAACCTGCCATTGTGTCATCACAGCACAGTTTAGCATAGATTCGGCTTTCTGTGCTGTCGCACGCTAAATTGGACTCGGAGTTAAAATATGACTATATCTAATTATTTGCCTCCCCCATGCACTCTCCCCATAACCATTGCACTATTTAATTTTGCACTACACTGCACATATCTATTTGCAAATTTCTGATTGTACAATTGTATACATATGTCAATCCCGGATATAGTAAATAACAACCTGTAAATAATGTTCATATCTATCGCATATTCGTGATTACTATAGCAACCTGTGCATTATGTTCATCTACTTGTGATTCCTGATTATAGTTCACTGTATATTATGTTCATATTGCTGTACATCCATCTGTAAATATTATCCAGTTTCTTCTTGCACATCACTTGCTGCTTATTGCACTCCTGGTTAGACCTAAACTGCATTTCGTTGCATTGTGCTTGTTGGATCTAATCTAATCTAATAGTATAAGTGGATTTATTTGACTTGTTTGTTCATTATACCTCCTCCTGCAGTTCTTCTAATAAGTGTTTTGTCCACACTGCTTGTGGTCATGATTGGAATGGCAGTCTGTGTCTACAAACCTCTTCGACGCAGGTGACAAGCCCTCAGGATGAGAGACGATGGGAACGGAAAACTACAATGAAGAAGGCTTGGTTTTGAATATTAATGAGCCAAGCTAAGTGATTGGCCGAGAACAACGCAACGTTAGCGCGAACTATTTAATAGTCAGGATGCACCCCTTCATTGAAAGATGGAGCGTCAACGTCAGTTAAACCTAATTAACATTCACCAAACTTTTGGTGCTTAAATACAGTCACGATCTCCCAACCTACCTGATAATTTAAGTTTTTAAAACTGAACACTATTTCAGATTTTTTAAAGTTTGTAAGCTGCTAAAATGTTAACAGTCTAAATTTATACGTATTTATTTTAATATTATGTTCATGTATTTATTGTAAGATGTTTCTTTGACTGTTTTTTTGAATGTAGGATCTCTGAATACAGTTACTGAATAAATTTAAAGTCAATGCCTGAATCAGTATAAATGTGCTTCTGTTCAAAATAAATAACTGCATGCAAGAGACTAAATAATTTTGTTTTACTATACTCCGGTCTCATCGGGTCCAGCTACTTTTAGCAGTACAAAACAGTTAGTTTTGCTGCTCGATATAAAACATTGATGTGTCCCATCATGTTATTTTAATGTGATCTTAATTATGAACACACTGGTTTGTGGTGCAAACAGTTTTATCGTTTATTGCACGTTGTTATTTATATCATAATTGTTCTAAACTTAAGTATTTACTTTCAGTAGCTTGTCTTTTTAAGTGTCCCCGAGTCACAGTGAATTTATTTTTCTTATTCGGGGAAAGAAACTCCTTCTAATCCAGTCACATGCAATAATATCTCTTCCTCACGCAGGATAAATATAGGACAAATAGATATACAGTATATAGATTTTTTTTTTTGTTGCAACACAATTTCAGCAATTGGCCCACAAGTGAAACACCTGCTGAGCTGAAGTCACGGAAATGAGCACTCGAGCTGATTAAGTCAAGCAACCTTAATGAATGAAGAACTATTTCCTGAAAAAAGTTATTAAAAGCTTTTAAAGCCAAAGCAGAACAAGCTGTGGCGTTCAGCATCCTTCTGTATTTTGCATCAGGTAGGCTAACACAGGTTCACTGCACTTTGTTGTATAGTTATTAATTTTAGTGTCTAATGAATCAAAAGACATTCACAGAACATATCTTACTTCAGCATTGCAAAAAGGTGGATATTCATGTGTAAAAATTACAGATATTAATTTTACATGTAAAAAAAATTAATAATTTGACTGATTTGTTATTAAAAAATGATCAACTAAGCACCAAAGACAATTAACCTATAAATGATATTAAATTACATGTGGTCTTACAAAGTCAACCAAGCTGCTTTTATTCACTTGGATGGTGTTTTCCACGTAAGACCATTTCAGTTTGTTTTATGTAATTATTGTAAAACTGGTAACCCTTTACAATAAGGTTCCATACTGGAAAAGAGCAGTCAAACTTTTTTTAATGTATTACTAATACATTCAAATGTATAGTCTTCATTAATATTATTTAATGCCCTACTTAACATTTATAAAATATTAATAAATGAAATATTATATTGCTCATTGTTAGGCAACGCATCAACTGTCGTTAACTAAGGAGACCTTATTTTAAAGGTTACCGTAAAAACCCTGTTACATATCAGTGATCTGCCTTAATGTACAGTCTGGCCAAAAAAGGCAGCTTCTTTAAAACTGTTATTTTCCTCACTTCTACATGTGAACTCACTCAAATCATGATTTTATTCCCACAGACTGCACACTGCCTGAAACGACTGCTGACATACAGCTTTCTTCAGCCAACACACGCCACTTGAAGGTCTGCAGAGATGAGGTGCCAAGACACGCGTTCACACTAACACAGGGGCCTGTTAAGAAACGTCACATTACACAAGATTTCTCAATGGGAAAGAGTTGGGACAACAACCACATCTGTCCCTTTGCACCACATCATCGAATACATTTGGTTTTCCCACAATAATGATTGGTATATAATATTTAATGAATATATGCCATCACAAACATCTTTAAGGAAAATCTGTTAATCCTTCTGGGTCTCAAACCACAAAACCAATGTGGATGGAAGTTTTTGAAAAAGAGATATCACAAGAAGCATGTAAGACATGACAGAGATAGGTATGCATTAGAACAGTGCCATCTGTTGGTAATTCATGAGGCACATGACAAATCATCACACCCTTTAGGTCATTGGTCTCAAACTCAATTCCTGGAGGGCCACAGCTCTGCATAGTT
>JAUYWG010000038.1:2473027-2513113 GCA_034779775.1 Enteromius afrohamiltoni | reverse complement strand
ATGTTCTATTCTGAATAAAATATTGACATTTGCCATCTCCACATCATTGCATTCAGTTTTTATTCACAATTTGTTTAATGTCCCAACTTTTTTGGAATCCGGGTTGTAGTTAACAAGTGTTACCTAAGTGTTACAGAAATTTTGTATCCAATTAATAGACAATTAAGATACTTGTAAGTGTGGCTGTAGTGCCCAAATACTTCAGAAGAAAAACTAATTCATTGTGTCTGTTTTATGTTCTTACCCCTTGAGCACCGATCTGTTGCTCTACCGTCCCGAGTAAAGACTCCAGGACATTCCTTTCACCTGTTGAGATCAAAAGCATCAGCAACTGATATAAGAGTTAACATAACAGGAAACAGATTATAGACCCTTTACCACTGACAAGATTGCTGGATCCAAGTCTGGAACAATTTCATTTATGATCAAGAAAAATTGACTTCAACCTGAAACTGATAAATGTGCTTAAATCAAGGCTGATGCAAAACAAAACTATACTAGTTATGTAGTGTAATAACGTTACTTAGATCACAGTTCATAACTCAAGTGGGAACACAGGGATGTTCTGAGAGAGATTTGCAGTCCCGGTTGAGCACCAGCACCACTTTGGTAGAAAAGGGAAATGATATTTATAGTGTAAATCATAAAGTGGGTTAATTACTTTTTATCCTGGCCTTCTCCTCGTCTGTGAGGTGCTCCGTCCTGGTGCGAATCACAACGTTCACATTGTTCACTGAAAAAACCTGCCAAAAGCAGTATCATCACCCACAGGACAAAGACCGCTTTATTCTGAAACTCACTGCTATAAAAAGAGAGTCACACTTTTCACTTTGGAGTTTCTGTAACAGTTTTTTGTCCTCCCACTGATTCTTAATGCTACTGTAGTTCAGAAACAGCTGGTCATTTGCTTACCTTGGCTTCAAATCCATTTACTAGTTCTGTTCTATCTGACCTCCAACCCCAGATACCGGATTTAGACCTGAGAACAAAATACATGTTTTAATATCATGCTAGATTCATTTTTCAGCAGCAATTGCGTATTTTTCTGTATATTTTTTAGTGAATAAAATAATATAAACAATGTTCATGGATGTCCATTCAAAACTTTGTGGTCAGAAAGCATTGTTTGAAATATATTAATATTAATTGTAATAAAACAATCTATTAAAAAAATCCTGGGGGAACAAAATATTAAACAGCATTAGTTATCTATTTATCAAATAATTCTGAAAAAAAAATCCACAAAATCAACAAAAGAGTCTAAGTTAACTTAACATAGTACACATAGCAAGGATTTTTTCTTTATTATATAATAAATAAAATAAAAAGAAAACAGTTATATAGAAAAAAGTAAAGACTAGATGTTAATCTTATTTAAAGGGCCATACCTTTCAAATGCAATATTCTTTGTGTCCAGATACGTGTTGACAATGGGTGTCGTCAGCCTCTTGGCTACTTCCTGTTCGGCGGGCTGCATGGAGTCCAGTGTGACATCCTCCATCTCGCGGGAGAGATCGAAGCGCTCCGTGTCCACCACCTCGTCCTCGTGATTAACCTCCATCAGTTCAGTGCAGTTGTCTGTGAGAAGTGCACATGATACTGATCAACCACTTATAAACATCAGTCTCCTCACTCATCCTCAAATGAAGTACATTAGTAAACATACAAATGTGAATTTCCTTTAAGTATTCACAGCACGTTTGCTAGGACCTCACCACCAAATGAATCCAGATGAACTAGTCGGTTGTTTTTTAAAAACACATGCATGCAAACAGAGAAAATAACCTTCTCCTCTAAAGATATAGCTTCTTCTTCCTCTGATCCAGGTCATGTTTTCAAAGCCCAGCAGGGTGGTGTCCACCCTCAGACAGGCCCCACTCTTCCAGATTCTGCACACGTCGCTGGGACACACACGCGAGACGAGAGGAACTGGATCCAGAGCAAAAGCAGCAGATGAGGATCATTCTACGGCCTAATAAACCCATTAGGACTTACAGAAAAGTGAGGTGGGGGAAAAAAAAACAGAAAAAGAGCACTTACTCCAGCTAGTGAACTCCCACTTCATCTCCATGTAGAAATCAGAAGACTAGGACAAAAAGAGGTTCATTACACTTTAGGCGCTTTCACATGACTCACATCACCTCTCAACAAAAGTGTCAGGTGCCGTTTTGGATTCCTAATAAAACGTGACGCAAACAGCACCGAAGAGCAACTGTTAGATATTAAGAAAGCATATGCTGTAAATAGTGAATAGCGAAAGTAAAACTAAAAGGTAAAATATTTGACCTTAGAACAGAAAGCACTGACATATGACGAATGAAAAAAGGTTATGCTGGTTGCTTAAAGAATAAAAAACTATTAATCGAACACAATGCCTTTGATGTTAACACAAGCAATGGGTTTTTTTAATGGCTGTGTAGCTAAATCACTTCAAAAGCACAACATTTGGGGATAGAATTTCTTGTAAAGGCATGAATACTTTCATTCAGCCTAGATGCATTAAAGGAACATGCCACTTTTTTTGAAAATAGGCTAATTTTCCAACTCCCCCAGAGTTAAACAGTCAGGAGTTACAGTTTTTGAATCCATTCTCCAGGTCTGGTGGAGCACTTTTAGCTGTAATGACCAAAAAGTTTCGATATTCTTCCTATTCAAAGCTTCTGTAGTTACATCATTTATTTACAGTAGGTGATGTAAAAGGAACAGTTGTGATTTTCTAGGCTGATCAGACTAGGAACTGTACTCTCATCCCAGCGTAATAATAATAGTTCCTAGCTACATCAGCCTAGAAAATTGCAACTTTTCAGTCTTAGTAAACTCTAGGGGAGTTGGAAACTGCCTAATTTTTCAAAAAAGGTGGTGTGTTCCTTTAAACTGAATAAAAGTTTATAATATTACAAAAGACTTTTATGCTGTTCTTTCAAACTCACAGTATTCTGAACAAAAATGTATCACGGTTTTTCCCAAAATATTAAGCAGAACAACTGTATGCTAATTAGAAATCAGCATATTAGAATGATCTTATGACACTGAAGACTGTCACTGACTGAATCACATTAATACATCATACTAACAAATGTATGTAACGGATTAAAAATGCAAAGCAGCCATTTTAAACTGGAATAATATTACAGTCTTCATTGTAAGTGTGATCAAATAAATGCAGCCTGGGTGAACAGAAACGACTACTCTTAACTTACCGTACACAAACTTTTATATATCATGCAATACCAGCTCAAACTTCAGCAAAATGATACATAAAATCAAATGAGAGACGCACCTCTCGGATCTTGCACAGTAACTCTGGAACACCACCCAGTGCAGTGGAGGCTTTGAGATAATCTCGCCGCTGGAGCACCAGCTGCACCATCTCTGGATCTCCTGTGCTGACTGCTTCCTGCAGCACTGTGCAGACACAACACACATACATCGGCTTTAACTGGACCTTTAGATATTTATCATTATCTAAGAGTTTGGGCTTGTAATGAAAGGGTAAACACACTAGAATTCTATTATAAAGTGCATCATTAGAGTATAAATCACACTGCATCCTGGAAAAGCCGGACCAGAGGTACTAAACGCTTTCACAGGCTGATGTGCAAGTGGTCATTATAGTTCTAATGGTATTCTTGTGGGGGCCAGTGCATTTACTTCATGGTGATACTGCAGGACTATCTGATGTCATAGACCGCCAAAGTCCTTCTATGTTGGCTAATGTGCAATTCATAAGCTCAATTCTCACCGGTCCAATTTTTATCGTTCTCTTTGGCAACATCTGCGCCGTGTTTGAGCAGCACTCTCACTGACTCCAGGTGTCCGAGTGAGACGGCCAGGTGCAGGGGCGTCCGTCCCCTGGGATCCACCTCTTCAATGTTACTCTGAAACACATACAGCATCATGAGCATTGCTGTTAAAAAACGAAAATGAAAATATGGAAACTGTCATTAATCAAAACACTGCAAACTCTTCAGTCAGTCATACTGTATATGGCATGGACATTCAAATAAGATCATACTAGGGCGACTCAATCCTAAAACTTAAAAGGTAGCTATATATTCACATGAATAAAAACATAATTTACAGTGAAAAATGATGCAATTGTTAATAATAATAAATAGCAATTGTAAACGATTTAAAAATAACTATTAAAACTGTTATTGTTATAAATTGTTCTTTTTTTATCTAACTCTAGCACTCTCTATTCTAATTCTATTCATAAAAAAATATTTTTCTAAGGTTTCTAACCTTTTTGTATTCCAGTTGTTTTATTTTTTACATTTATTTCACTTTTTGATTGCTTACATTTTCCTCATTTGTAAATCTTTGTATAAAAGCATCTGCTAAATAACTACATGTTAATGCAAATACATTTTATGAATGTGCATGAAATATTACTTGGAAAAATCTAGTTTCTACTGCATCTTTTACTACTTGCAGCTGAATGCATTATTTTTCTATTTCATTGAAGTGCAATGCATGTATTTATTTGAATCTATTTATTTCTCCCAAACAAAACTGTGATCTACAGCCTGGTGCAGTAAAATGAAGCTTTATTGCTGTGAGGATGAGCTCACCCGCTCTCCAGTGCAATGACATAAAGCAATGCTGTGGTTAACAAGTGGATGGCAAGCTGATGAAGCATTTTTCATTGAGATCCAATTCCAGTTTCTTTAGATTATTAAATGCATGTCAAGAAATCCAATGGTGGCAGAAATCTAACAACAGTCCAACGATTCAGATGCAACCCCACCAGTCTGCATACATCAGCATTTACGGTTTTCCCACACACATACCGTCTGGATCTCTTTTTCCAGCTTCCTGTAGTCATTCTCCCACACCAGGACATGCAGAGGAAACCTGAGGCTGAAATCCTCGACGCTGGCAGCGGTGGCGGATAACATTCTGCCTCGATTAAACTCTCCGTGTCTCCGAAACCAAGAGCCAGCCTGCGAGGGAGCTACTGTCACGAACCATCAAAGCTCTTCATGCGTTTAATTAACTGTTAATACATATACAGTTACTCTGCCTATTAAACAGGTGGATTTTAGTGAAGGGGACGCCGAAAACGCAACCAACTTTTTTTCAAAATAAACTTTTGAAAAACAAGGAAGTGGCAGGTTGAAACTATTTAGGTGGGGGTGTATCCAGTCATTTCACAAATCTTTCCTCCGCACCCTGTTGCATTCAGTTGCATTTATAAATAATGTTTTCAATATAAAATGATGTATACGAGCCTACTTAGCTATATATTATATAAAAAAAGCAATAATGGTAAAAATCTTTTTTTTTTTCAATGAAATGGGCGAGCCCAAAACCAGACTAAACCATTTCATAAGAAGAAGGGGTCGTCGTGCATTAAAATATGAATAAATTGTCTAAAAAAACCCCCAAAGAGATTCGTAAATAGATGGAGTTTTTTAATATAGGCATAAAATGAAAATGTTTTCAGATGAAACATCAATACAAGATTGTAATAAATAAATATCTCTCCTAGGTAGGCGCGACGCCTCTGTGTTTTAAAAGATCTTTAGCTCATCTGGAGCGGATGGTGATGAATCTTCCGCGCATGCGCAGAAACGAATGCAGCATGTTCTAAAGATCGCATCCTAAATGCCTTCCGACTGTCTGGTGGTTATAATAACGATTTCCTAACATGAATAGGACTTACAGTTAAAGAAATGCACATTTAATATGATGCATCGCGATATAAAGTTCTCACGACATGTGAATAGATAGATAAATTGATCAAATGTCTTACGCGTTGCAGTGACGCGTTTATCCACTGTGTGTCAGGCAGCGCTAGAAAGCTGATTTATCGCAACTCAAATGTGTGTCTGGGAGGGCAGATGGCACTCTTCTGCGATCTGATGGGTTGCTGGCAAGCATTTCCGTAGTGTAGTTTTTAATGCATCATGACAGAGGCTCCGCTGCCTGAATCGCCTGTCCTAATTTCAAGCTAGACGAGCTAAAGCCAGACATACATTATTTCACAGGCAGTGCAGATGCATGCACACATTTAACTCCCCCCGTGTGCGCGTCCTCCTCGGGAATGAGATCCGCTTTCAGCGATAAAACACTTTTAAACGGATTCGTTCATCATGTCAAAGCGGTGCATGCTTTAAATTCATCCGTGGACGCTTCTTAGTCGATAATACATGGTAATACCAACCTTCCCGGAGACAAGGATGTCGAAACGGCTGCGAAATAGCGAAGTTTGTGCGGACTGCAGCAGTTCGGGTGAGTATATTTCGGAATTGTAATAAAATCCCTAACTTGCACCAGAGGGGATTACTGAATTAAGTGACTCTTAACTATACAAATGCATGATTCAGATTTGGACGTTAACCTCATTTCTGCTTTGGATATTTTAAAGGATAATAAATGCGAGTGTTTTGGAGCGAAGTGGTGTATTGCCACTGGCTACGTCTCAAAACCTAGTATGCTGTCTACCTGGACAGCGCTTTATGCATCAGAAACCGAGCCACTGCATTGACTCTACGGTGAAAACACCAGCTTTAAATGATGCTGTGAAGAGTTATGATCAGTCATACCATGCTCTACTTCATTTTAGGGGATCTATTGATCCTCAAGGGGTATTGCTGGCTGAAACATCTACAATATCTAGTTTCTAGGTGACATTTTATCTTAATGGAGTTTTATCCGAGACGTCAGGGCTAACCAACACAACACATAAACATCACGTAATATTGTTGCCCTCATGACATGAAGTATAACTATTTCAGAGTTATAACCTCCAAAGGCTTTAAATAAGACGAAACACGTTTATTTAGTTATAGACATTCGTAGAGATCAATATCACAGACCCTACATTTGTATTCATTTATAAAAAGAGCTGTATTTAAAGATAAACCTATTTTGGTGCTTGAAGCACTGTTGACTTTTTGTTTTTGTTTATGTTATGTTCTTATTGATTCCTCTTGATTAGTTATGCCTCACCAGCTGGCCCGGGCTGTGTCAGTATCATTGGGCAGTTGTTGTTAGGGTGAATATTTTTAGTCATTCAGCCGTGGGTTTTATTTTAGCCCCTGCAGTACTTGATGGGGAAGGGAGCAGCACTTGGCTTGAAGAGAAAGAAAAGGAGAGGGGAGGGAGAATGATGATTGTGCCAGGTGCTTGATTCTGGCCCTTGGCCTCTTTGCAGCTGTTGTTTGATACTTCCTGTGCTTGAAGGGAAGTGCCTTTTGCATCTAGGCTGCTTTCTGCTTATCAGTGCATCAGTTTTTAATTTAGATGGCTCATGTTTCTGTCAGACTGAGGCAACTGTGGTATCATATGTTCCTCAGACAGGCTGTGGAACCCTAATTGGTCATTAACTTCTTAAGTGTGGGCATCTTCAACAGCCTGCCCACCTGACGCAGTAAAATGATGCGTTTTAGTCTAGATTTATCCCTCTAATTTTCCTCACTTCATAGATATCATATTTGTAGTCCTCTGAGGTCACAATAGACTCAATAATGACCTGCCCAACTCAATTTGACTCTTTAGCCATCTTTAAGAGTCGACTAAAACACATCTCTACCACTCTCTTACTCTAGCGCTCCTTGTTCTAATTCTGTTCTTAACACTGGCTTCTCTATTCTTTTTGTATATTATCTGTTTGTTTCTTATTATTCAATTAGCAAAAATCAATAAAACAGAACAAAACAAAAAAAGGGCCTCTAACACTAGATTGCGCTGTTCTTTGTCTATTCTGTTTTCTTATTATATAATTGAAAAAACCTTACTATGTGTACTGCTACTTGTCGTAGCGTTTGCATATTATATCATTGCTCTTTTGTTGGTTTTGATTGCTTCCATTGTCCTTTGGATAAAAGCGCCTGCTAAATAATTATTTTTTTCTAAATATATTTTGTTTTAGTGACGTGTTCTTTAATATTTTGGATTTTGAGGGGGTTTGGCACCTGAATTACTCAACATTTATTTCAATCTAAAATAATAGAAATAGTACAGTTTTATAATAATACATGAAGTTAGAAACAATAGAGAATTTAAAATGTAGAGATGCATTAGATTTCATTGAAGGCATATTGGTGTCATGTGGTGTGAGAAATAAATATTTGAATATAAATGTATTAATTTTTACCTTTGTTATGTATTCCCTAGTTGCTAAGATTATTTTCAGACGTAATCACTTTTTTTTGCATGTCTAAATACAAATGGCTGATGATTTGTAGATTGTAACCTCCCCCCAAAATGTAATTTTGGATTAATTTTGTATGCCAGTTTTTTTTTATCGCAAAGATCACAGGTACGATCACATACGTTTTACATGCATCTTTTTCACATCAAGTAAGCGTCTCAATACAAATATAAAATCTTAAAATAACATTTAATTAGAAAAAGCGTTTGTCTGTTATCAGTGTGAAAATAAAATCCTCAAAACTCTGTTCTTGGGGGATTCTGACACACTAGAGTGCTGACTCACATCGGTGCTTCTGAAGGAAGTGAAATCACAAGTTGGCCAGAATCTGCCTTTAGAAAAGGTTGAGGCCGGGGTGGGGGGTCTCAGGCTGCTCAGACACATTAGTCATAGGTCCAGTGTGGTTGGCCCCACTTTCACTGATTTGGCATCATGACTCAGTGAGGGAGTGAGACTATGACATATTCTATTAAAAACTGGCTTGGTATGGGACACCCATGAAGGACGAGTGCCAGTGACAAGTGTTAATGTATGAGCAGTGATTCTGTCTCTGGGTCGTTGAGTTTGTCTGGTGTAGTAGTGGTGGATCTCTTCGACCAATCAAGGGTTTGGGTCAACTGGCAGGTTGTGACCTAAAAATGGGTGACCTAACACAATTCTGTTAGTATAGAAAAGTGATGAAAAACTTCAAGTGATGATACCAAAAGCTTTCATGGTTTCATGCTAATTTAGTTGGACGTGCAGTTTATTGTAATTTCTACGTTGGGTTGCAACTTGAAAACGTGAAACCAGTTTAGAAGTACAGTGCAGTAGACGTATCTAATATTGAATAAGGTAGTGAAAGTAAAGCTGTGCGGTGTTTCCCAGTCACCCGCTCGTACCCTGGAAGTAAAGCTCAGCTGCTTAGCATTTGTTGTGGTTTGAGGCATGTATATGTAAGAGGAAGTTAGTGTGTGTACAGCCATACATGAAAGGATGACATTCAACCCGTGCTACTGTGACCTTATAAGGAAGAACTCGGCACCGCATTTTGTTTTCGTCATATTACATCACGCGCAGTGATGCGAAGTATTTTTAAAAATATTTAATGCTCATATTTATATTTGATGCTACTAGTAATGGTTAATCATAGTGGAACATAAATAAATGAATGCTTTACATAAGTAGGTGCATTTTAGAGTAAGCGAGTTAATTGAAAATGAATTATTTTAGTTATTTTAGTGTGATTTGTGAGCCTTTTTTTTCCATTTTTATTTTAAAGTTTTATTAATTTTGTTGTGTGGTTAATGTCATTTTCAGTTTTTTTTTTTTTTTTTAATGTCTACATCTAATGTTTACATATTTAAATAAAACCTTAACTGACATGTTTCATTGCAAACTAACTGAAGTAAAAAAATATATATTTAAGTTTTTAAATGTTTCATATTTTTTTTATTTCATTTCATTGATGGCTTTTTTTTTTTCAGGTAACAATGTTTTTTATGGTTTAATCTAACCTTGATCAAAGCATGCTTTCTTAGTTCACATTTGTGCATATGTTAACTTTATTAAAAATGTAAGTTCAAAATATAAGCAATTACAGAAGTATAATGTGTGCTTGATTTTGGTTTTGCGTTAGACAAATGCATTTAAGTAAATTTTCTTCGTTGCATTCTTCTAACAAGCATCTTCCTTGCATCAGCCTTTTAAAAGTATTGTGTTTCTGTTTTCATTCTCATGCACCAGCCAAAAAGCTCCATTAGTGTTATTGTGTATCGATCGGTGATCAGCACTTCCTGTTAATCTGTTGATTTTCTTGCAATCCCTTAGATCCTCGCTGGGCATCTGTGAACAGAGGAGTTCTGATATGTGACGAGTGCTGTGGTGTTCACCGCAGTCTGGGCCGCCACAACTCACAAGTGCGGCATTTGTCAAACACACCCTGGCCGCCCACCCAGCTACAGGTGAGCTGAACTCTCAGACAAGCAGACTTTTATTATGCCACCTTGCTGCATCTGCTTCGGACAGCGTTATCATGCACATCACGTCAGTAAAACTGTGATTAGTAGTAAATCTCCATCACCTGCTTTCAGATGGAGCAGCATTTACTACACAGAACCATAGTTCACTAACAAGCTACGCAAATTCACGTTCATTAACGCAGGTGACATATCACCTAGAAAAGCAGAACTGGCTTTACAGAAGAGATGTGGCATTCAATTATTTGTACAGGCCTAGTAGTTAGGGATGCGGATTTCACATAACATGTGAACGGTGCCGTAACCAGACTAAGAAACACACACAACAGAAAAACAGAGAGCAGAATGGAGACATTAAGGATGAATTACATCAATATAATGGTAGACATACCTGTATAACTGATTTGTGTGAGCTGAAAATTAAAGCGTTGAATATCCCTTTCTTGCTGGAAAGTTTGTAGTTTGGTTGTATATGTCTAAAACAATACACAAGTTACTGAAGATATGCTACTTGATGGTAATTGATTGCTCTCTTAGCACACACATCAGTTGGATTCGACCTAAATCCTAAATATAAAGCAAAGACAAATGGAATGGGCGTTCACTATAAACGAAGTGTATATTAAAGATCAGGCATACGCAACGTATTTAAATGAAAGTGACATGAGCTATCTATTATAGATTAGTTTCAGAAAATGTGTTCATCACTGTTAAAAGGTCTCTAGGATATTGAGTGGTGGTTCCTTATATTATTACAGAAAAATATATAGTGCTGAACCACTGCAGTTGAGCAGATCTTATGTGCTATTGAATTAAAGATGCAAAAAAATGAATAGTGGATTGAAACTTGTAAAGTACATAAGAGCATAACTAAGCGAGAAAATAACAATCAGTTTGCTAAATGCATCATGCATCCCTAATGGTAATCATCTTTAGTCTCAGGCCCAGTTTTTTTTAATGGCTGATGTTGATATCTACAGTATCGTCAGTGCTTAACTTTGGTCCATTTACACAGTGTAAAACTAATTAAATACTCATTTGTTCCAGCTCTAGATAGGTGGTTAAAATGAAGTATACAGAACCATTAAGTCTTTAAATTAGAATGAACTTTCGAATAAACCAGAATTTTTTTTTTTCTCATCATCTGTCATTGTTTAGATGTAAATAAAAGCCTAAGGTAAACCTCTAAAGCAGTCCTATCTCTGCACAGAGCCTCTGTTTTCATGACTTTGTAAGTTTTGTAAGCTACCTCTGAGTTTGGAGCAGGAGTACCTTACGCTACGGAACTTGTATGTTTGTGTCTAATCAAAGACTTCTAAGTTTGAAACAACATGAGAGAGACTTTGTTTTTCTGTCAACAATTCATTCATTCTATAATATAATCCAGTTTATTTAAGCTTTTTTTTCAATCAGTATGTATGTATGTATATTTAAAACATCCATAGAAATACCTAATAGCCATTATTTTGTCTGCCTCTTATTTTAATTAGGACATAAAAAAACAGTCATTATTGTGTACTTTTATAGCTCGTCTGTCTTAGGTTTTCATTCTTTTGATGTAAATGACTGATAGCTGTAATCCGTTAACGTCTCATTTGTCATGTGTCCTTGTGTAGTACATTTTTCCACATTCTTATTACAGATCTGGGTTTTTCAATCCATCAATAGAGTCTTTTGAATGGTTATAAAAAATGGTTTATTAGCGTGTGACCTCACTGGAGGGCCGTCCAACAGAGAGTGTGACTCACAAAGCATATTTAAAGGAGCATGTTGCCGTAATGAATATTTGTCTTGTGATGTATGCCCTCAGTTTATTTCTCATTCACAGATGGTTCAGACGTTATACAACAATGGTGCTAATGCAATATGGGAGCACACTCTGCTGGACCCGACATCCGTCACAAGTGGGAAACGCAAACCCAATCCTCAGGATAAAGTGCAGTGAGTAATAAAACATTATAGAAAGATGTTTGTTTGGGTCAGCAAAATGCATATTTTTTGAATTTAGAAATGTATCAGATAGAAAGTGACAGGGAATTGATCTTTAGTGTTAAACATGATTTCTGTTTCAAATAAATGCCCTTTTTCTAATAATAAAACAAAAATATTAAGCAGCACAAATGTTTGTAGCGCAGCAAATCAGCACGAAAGAATGATTTCTGAAGGATCATGTGACACTGAAGTCTAGAGTAATGAAGCCGTATTTTAAAATTATTTTAAGCGCTGATTAAAATTACAATGAAAACTGTAACATCATGAAATATCACTGAAGTAATGGTAAACATAAGAGAGTCTTTTCAAAGCCATTAGAAATGAACAACCCAAACTTTTGAAGGATCATGTTTGCAAAAAGTGCTCTAATAACTCCATTATTTCTCTCACCCAAAAAGCCCTAACAAAACAGAGTTTATAAAATCAAAGTATCAAATGCTGGCTTTCGTGCATCGTTTACCGTGTCGAGATGACGACAGTACAGCAGCCACTGATCTAAGCAAGGTAAGGAAAGAGCTACTTGTTTTATTTCAGTACTTTCAGATATTTGATGCATTCATTATGGTACATTTTTTCAGGTATAACATGTGTTATTGTACATCTAATACCGATGCAGCTTTCTTCTATCAGACTTGTTGAAATGTCTCTGTTGACGTATCTTGTATTTGATTCTTTAGCAACTTCACTCCAGCGTTAGAACCGGCAATCTTGAGACTTGTTTGCGGTTACTGTCACTTGGGGCTCAAGCCAACTACTTCCACCCGGTAAAAACCTCTGATCTCACTTAAATGTTATCATATGCAGTTACATTAAAAATGCTTTCCAAACACACTGCTCATTTTTAATGGTTCGGCACTCCTTTGAGCAGGAGAAGGGAAACACCCCGCTGCACATAGCAGCTAAAGCAGGCCAAGTGTGCCAGGCTGAGCTTCTCTGTGTTTATGGGGCAGACCCCGGTGCTCCAGACTCCAGCGGCAAAACGCCCATCCACTACGCAAGGTAATCAATAACTAATGCGTTAATGTGCAAAAGAAAAAAATCTGCATTTATTGATTACTTCATATAATGTCAATGTGGTGATTAAAAAGAATACTTGTCAAGGATTTGTCATGTGGCCTTCACTCACAAATATCCAGATTAAAGGGATAGTTCAACCAAAAATATATATCCTTAAGTTATATATCAATATATCAACATTAATTTTATTCTTGGAATATAAGGGTTAGTAAATGATGACAGAATTTTCATTTTCAGGTGGACTATTAGGTCCATGTTAGTATTATTTATATACTAGAACAAAATGTATTAGTATTTTAAATGATCTTTTTATTAATGATTCATTCATATTTTGTCATTTGTATTAGTTTATTTTTAGTTCTTCAACTGGTACTTGCCAATAATATATTTTTTTAACATAATGAAGTGGGGTTTTTTTTGTTTTTGTTTTTTTTTTTACATAATACCGTTTATGTATATAAATACACACTCAAACAGTATATATTTATTATTATTATTATTATTTATTTATTTATTTGTTTATTTTTAGATATATAAATTTACACACACACACACATATATATATATATATATATATATAAATTGTATATATTTATATTAGTATATCTTACATTTCATATATATAGCATTTTTCTTAAATATATACAAGCATGTGTTTTTGTATTTATATATACATAATAAATATACACAGTACACACATTGCATGAACAAAAACTTTTGGAACCAATTAGCTGTTTGACAGCATTAATTTCTAAATTTAAGTTTTCCATCAAATACATACATTTTATTTAGTTTCAGCAGTATTTCAGTCACCAACAATTTCCCTTGTAATAGTTTAATTTTATTAAACACCACCACTACTTGTCCACAGATCTGTACGGTGGCCTGTTTTTCATTTTACGAGTCTTGCTGTGCGCTATATTATTGGTACACATTTCATTAAGGCTGTGAGAAGGACCAGGGGCGCTGAGGGCAGCATTTGGCACAGGACCCTAAAGTTCAAAAATAAAAGCCCATGTGTCATAACGTCATTGTGTTGTTTGTAATCAGGCAAGCTGGCCATCAGGACCTGGCAGACAGACTGGTGGAAATACAGTATGAACTCACAGACAGGCTGGCCTTCTATCTCTGTGGGCGGAAGCCTGGTGAGTCAGAGCACAGAGCCATGGTGTGTTATGATGAGAGCTAATGTGTTAATATCCAGCTGCGGGGCTGCACACGCTGATGAAGCCAGTTTATAGCACACGCTTGCTTCAGTGTGCCAGATGGCTCAATAAAATAGAGCAGTGATGCCGGAGTCAGCTTAATGGGCTTTACTGCTTCAGTGTGCATCTTTATCAGTGCAATGTCAATACTGTCAATACTTTGTTTTTCAGACCACAAGAATGGACAGCATTTCATTATACCGCAGATGGCGGATAGGTAGTAACAATCTAATGCATTCTGATGTTTTCCCGTTCGAACTGGTGCCATTTTTATAAAAGTTTTTTCTAGAGAAGTATTTTGGGAAGCGCCTAGTCACGCCAAGGCTAATATTTCAAATATCGCATCGGCTGATGTGTTCGAGGTGGTACGTCAGAGTTTCGTTTTGACCCCTCTTTCATTCTTTGCTGTGAACCAACAACGATTGCTTTATATTATTATAATGCATTTACTTTATTTATTGTGATGAATGATGGCTTCATATCAGCCATCAGCCACCCTGCCTTCTCTAAGATATCTGCATCGGCTGTCAAAAAAAACTTTTTGGTCGCATCCCAGAATACTTCCCAGGCAGAGATAATGATCCAAACAAGGTTCACATCATTTAACATTAATATCTTGCCATTTCTTTGTTTGCTGTCTTTGATGCAAAAGAAATGTGTAAGTATTTTACATGGAGAATAGCAATTGAAAATGGCGTTTCAAATGTATCTTTGGTCATTGCATGCTTTTTTTTTTTTTTTTTTAAATAATGCTATTGAATAGTAAAAGAAATTCGAATGCCATTCACCATTTTATTCCCTTTTATAGCAGTCTGGAGTTAACAGAGTTTGCAAAAGCTGCAAAAAGAAAACTGCAGTCTGTGAGTCCTCTTTATTTTTATTGAACTTAAGCAATACATCAGGCCCTCCAAATTATTATTTCATAGCAGTTGTGTTTGTAGCAGAATATCAGTATCATGCCTTTATTATGCGAAGTTGATATTTTAAGCAGAATATTAAATTGCATTGTCTTTTCTAAATTGTGGTCACAAAAAAAACCAAGCACACTTGGCTTTAACTAACAGAGTGAACTGCTGGGCTTCTCTGAAGTCATTGAGACGTCATCTTTATTTGCTCAGGGCATGCCTTTATACAGTTTTTCAGCCTCTGAGAGCACTGATGCAACTCTGCTCATATCATTGCAGCTCAGTGATCATTTGTTTGAGGAACTGGCCATGGATGTGTACGATGAAGTGGATCGAAGAGAGACCGATGCAGGTGAGATGATCAGCATTTGATAAACACAATGGAAAGAAACGACTCAGGAAATGTACATCGTATGAGTGCAAACGTTGAGCGCTTTCTTTGTATCTGGTGCAGTTTGGCTGGCCACTCAGAACCACAGCACCTTGGTAACGGAGACAACAGTTGTGCCTTTCCTTCCTGTAAACCCAGAGTACTCATCAACACGAAACCAGGCAAGTTCTGAATATAAACTTGTTCTGCTTTCACTAAAGTCTTTTTAACAGGAAATAAAGATATTGCACTTCGACATGTGGCATCGTATAGCACCTTTTATGCAGTGTTTGCAGCTAAAAGTGCAACGAGCAGAAATGTGCCAGACGAATGTGGAGACAGATGTCACAAAATTAATAAAAAAAAATAAAAAAAAAAGGAAATGGCTTCAAAGCTGATATGCACTGAAGCTTAGAACCAAACCACAAAGGATAGATTTGCATATTATTTTTTACATTTAATTTTATTTAGTTGAGATGTTGTCTTAACACACTGAGACTGAACTAAGAAAGCTGTGATTTTTGAAAAAGCTTTTAACAATAAAATAATAGAGCATTATAGTTGAAAATGGTCATTTATTTTCCCTCAGTTGGTTCCAAACCTGTATTCATTTTTTTTTATTCTGCTGAACACAAAGTTTGTAACCAGGTTTGACTTCCATAGTTGGGAAATAAATACTGTGGAAGTCAATGGTGACCCAAAAAAGCCCGGTTAAGATATTTTTGATGAAAATGGAGAGCTATCTGAAACGCGACTGAAATGATCCTGGTCCAGAAACCTACAACGGTAAAACGGGATGTGACATCAGAAGCTCAACGTCAGTTTTCCAACACTACTTTTTAACATAGTTTACTCGTTCTTCTCCCCAGAGTTATCACAAGCTTATTATGTTCATGCAAACAATACAGATTACATAAAATATGTTCTTAAGCTCAATAATAGCAGAAGACGGAATTCGGGGGGGGGGAAGAGTGGTTGAGTAAATGATGTTATTTTTGTTTTCTTTGCTCCAAAAAAACAAGTATTACCCTAGCATCGCAAAACTTGATCCACTGATGTCACATGGACTGATTTACTGATGTTTTTACTATGTTTCTGGATCTGGGAACATTTCAGTTGTATTGCTGTCTATTGAGGGTCAGGTGAATATCTTTGTTTGTGTTCCGAAGATGGCCTTACAGGTTTGGAACAACATGAGGGTGAGTTATTAATTAACAGAACTTTTGTTTTAGGGTGAACGAACCCTTTAAATATTATTACATCGGCCACCTTGTTTTCCAAGATATCGACTTTGTCTTTGGCTGTCAAAAAAACCCCAATATCGGTTGACCACTAGTCCATTACGTTTCTCGGTTTACAAAGAGTGACAGTTCTGGACCTTTCAAATTTGGCTTTCGGATGGCACCCATTTACTGGTTAGCAAGTGATGTGAAGATCAGCTAGTTGTTCGCACACTGAATGAATGCAATAAAATCCTCACTTTTACAGGGAAGACAGAAGCTGGCAAGGTTTAACGCTCACGAATTTGCCACACTCGTGATTGATATCCTGAGTGATGCAAAGCGACGGCAGCTGGGGAATTCAGTCTCCAGTCCTAAAGGTACAGCCTGCATTCAGAAGTCTTTGATTTCTTTTAAAGTCCTCGTTGACGCTTTACGATTGTTTTGTAGACAACGTCGACGTATTCTTCAAAAGCGCGGGTAGTCGTCACGGAAGCGAAAGCCAGGAAATCGACCAGCCGGATTACGACAGTGTGGCGTCCGATGAGGACACGGACACTGATTTACGAGTGGGCAAAGCAGACAGAGCTAAGGTAGACCTGTAAAGCACGAGGAGCTTTGCCTTGACGCACATGTCGGATGTCTTTCCAAACTGCTTCTTTTTTCCTCAGAGTCTGGACTCTGATCTGTCCGATGGACCGATTTCTGTGCAGGAGTTCCTGGAGGTGAAAAATGCGCTTTCAGCCTCGGAAGCCAAAATTCAGGAACTGATGAAGGCCAATAGTAATCTGAGCGAGGAGCTGAGAATGATGCAGAAAAAGGTACCAGAGATTCAGCCGTGAGCGCTGAAGGCCCTGGTCAGAGCATAAACAGAGCAAGAACGTCTAACCCCTGCACCTCTTCTCGCACGCAAAATTGACAAGGATTATGATTTTATTAAAACCCCTCTGGAATGCTGATGTCAAAGTAGTACCGTGATAACCAATGCAAGTGTTCAGATAACCAGCATGACCTTGACCTCATTGGGAAAAGTCGTAGAGTGTTAGAGACGTGAAACCAAAAACATACCGTCGGTTTGCATTTGAATGCAGACGATTAGCTGGCATGCTAACCTCCCTAACCACAAACCTTTTGTAGAAGTTGGCTCTTGCATCAGCATGACTCATTTTAATCGGCTGTGTTCTATATGTCTATATGTGCATTATACAAGGTTTGCAGAAATCTGAGCTAAAAATAAGAATAGAGTATAAAAGATGATAAATGAATCACTCACCGAATTGTTTAATATAGTCATGCACAAATCAACTGTTACCGTTTAGTAATATTTTAAAATGTGAAGATTTTTACATTCCTCATTTAATTATATTCGAAAGTAGTGATTCAGAGATTTGGTTCTGGATTATTTTGACTGTCATGTTATTAGTTTAGTTGTGTTGTTTGGCTTCTTGCTTAAAATGTATTATGATTTGAAAGCGGTTTTGGATTATATGTACAGCATCTCACACACAAAAGGTTATATATGATGTCTTGGATGTTATTTAGAAATCATTTTAATTAGAAAAATTAGGTCATTGTGACATTTGGGGGATAAAACTGTGTGGCTTTGCGTTGGACACGCATCTGACTGGGTGAAAATAGAGAGATTTATTATTATGAGTGACGTCTTCAGGCTTTTTCGTTACCCTTTGCGTTTCCTTTCTGGTCCTGCTCAACGTGTCTGCTCAAGCTCTTTGGCTTCTCTTTGAGCTGCGGCATGAATCTGTCTCTCCCTGTGGATTTTTAGGCATGCCTAGATATCGCATCTGCTTGTGCCTGCATGCTAAACTAGACCTTTTGCTGTGGTGAAGTTTGGATTTATTGAGCAACTCCATGAAATGAATACAGTATTCAAAGTAATAACTTTTCATTATAAGTTTTCTGAATTGCAAGAGTATAAGATCTAAATAAATGTCTTGTTTAAATATATAAAAATATTATTATTATTGTTATTTAAATGTGACACTTATTTTAATTTGTAAATGGATTTTTGTTACAATCTCACAAGCCCCCTACAGTTTCATGGAGCAGAAATGCTTTTCTAAAAAGATAGGTATGATGCTAATTATTTTAAATCATATTAATTTCTCGTAGGCCAGAACTGAAAGCGAATTGAAATAATTGGATCTCGCATGTAAATTTGTGCAATGCATAATATTTTCAGAAGCAAATCATGATTCAAGCAAAGTTCAGTACTAAAATTGATTAAAAATGTATGTGGAAATGTATGATCAATATTTCATATACAGTACAATGAAAGAGTAAAAAAAGCTACATTATAGCTGGAGCTGTGAGGTTTTATGATTTATGAGAACATTTTAAATCCATGCATTTATTAGTGGACGAGATCCATTATTTTGATACTGATAAAATAGAAGAGGCAAAGACGTGGCTAGAAGAATTCTGTAGGCCTGTAGCGACTCTAGATGAGGGTTTTTGAACTGAACCTCATTTATTTCTTGACTGACAGTTTTCCCAGTAAGCTCAGCTTTGCTACAGTTTCTGCTTTTCTCTGGCTTACTCGTGTTTCTCTTCAGCTGCAGTCTCTGCAAAGCGAGAACAGCTCTCTCAGGCGGCAGGTCTCCACTCAGCAGCCCTATCAGGCCCCCGGCGGCCCTGACCACCCTAATCCCTCCAGTCCCTCCTCCTCTTCCTCCTCCTCTGCCCTGAAACGCCACCTGTCTGCACGGGCCAGCCGCCCCATGTCTATGTATGAAACTGGCTCTGGTCTGAAGCCCTTTCTCCCCAAGGGAGAAACCCCTTACCCCGAGGAGACCTTCCCCACCCTGCAACCCTTCCCAAGCTATGTAAGTAAAAACCTGCCTCTCGCCTTCTCTCCTCCTTTTTTTCTTCTTCACCTTGCTCTTCAAATGTAGCAGCATGCAGATGGTACGATTCCAGTTCTCTGCAGTTTATACAGGTTTTGGACTACTTTACTTTGCATCCTGTTAACTCACATAGCAGCTATTTCACCATACTTTCACCATAGTTTCCTGTTTTAATTTCATTAGTGTCAGTTGGGAGTTACAAAAGGTTTTTTTGTTTTTTGTTTTTTTTTTTAAGGCCAACTCAATGCATTAGTCACACAGTCTCATTCTCATTGCTTTATGTCACTTGGTTTGTACGAATAATTTTTTTCTAAGAAAAAGGTGCACTAAGCAACATGACGGTATGACTGATAATGTTGTACCAGGGTCCAGTGATTGGGGTTTACTGAGACAAAGTGACTGAATACGCTAAGTGAAAATCATTTTGAACCTTATTTGAAGTATTAAACATTTATTTAGGGATACAGTATTTTCACAGTGGGAAAAGTTACTTAGTGCACTTTTAAAAAATGTTATCGTTGTTGTTTTTTTGTTTTAAACTATAAAAATATATATTTTGTACTCGTCACTGTTACTGTAGCTCACAAAATTCAGTATCAACTTGATGTAACATGCCCAGTATTTTAATTTCAGTTGTGTTTTTACAGTGTATGTTTCTATTTCACTTCCATCATTTTTTTTACTGACCTTTTAAGTGTTGATATTAAAAACATTTTAACCCTATGGCCTTGCATTGCTTTAATGAGTTTTAATGATGCTGACTATTTTCCAGTGCATGTAAATGTTGCTGCAGTCATTATTTAACACTGGATTTGTGCTGGGTTTAATAAAATAAAAACTTATTAACTTATATTAGTTCATAAGGTCATAATGTATCAGTCACCAGTCAAAAGTTTGGGGTCGGTAATATTATGATTTTTTTTTTTAAGCTAATACTAAATAGTAGTAATTTTAGAAGAGTGCATCAAAATAATTTTTTAATGTTACAATACATCTCCCTTTCAAATAAATGCTGTTCTTTTTTACTTTCTGTGCATCATTGAATATCGAAATCAAATGTATTGTGGTTTCTGCAAAGATATTAAACATAAACAGTTTAAACACTGATAATAATGTTTCTTAAGCATTGAAACATAATTTCTGAAGGATCACGTGGCTGCTGAAAATTCAGCTTTGTGAACACAGGAATAAAATGTATTGTTCAATTGTTTTCTAGGGGAAAAAATATTTTAAATTGTAATAATATTTCACAATACTGCCATTTTTTTTACTGTAGACTTGGTAAAACATTAGACATCTCCTTCAAAAACACAAAACATCTTGCCAACCCCAAACTTTTAAACTTGTGTGTATGAATAAATATTACTTTAGATCATTATAAGTTTGTTTCTACATTAGTCATGTCGAACGATTAATTGCATTCAAAATAAAAATATTTGTTTACATAATATGTGTGTGTACTGTGTATATTATGTATAAATACACATGCATATATATGTGTGTATATATACACTACCATTCAAAAATAAGTCAGTAAGATGTTTAATGGTTTTTAAAGATGTTCTTCTGCTCATCAAGGCTGCATTTATTAGATTAAAAATCCAGAAAAAACTGTAATATTGTGAAATATTATTTCAATTTAAAATTACTGTTTTCTGTGTGAATATATTTTAAAATGTCATTTATTCCTGTGATACAAAGCATCATTACTCCAGTCTTCAGTGTCACACGATCCTGTCAGAAATTATTCTAATATGCTGATGTTTTATTATCAGTGTTGGAAACTGTTGCTTAATAGTTGTTTTTAGGATTTTTTGATCATTAAAATATTAAAAAGAGAAGCATTTATTTAAAATGCATAATAATGTTCAGAACTACTGTTACGGTAGTTTACCGTTTTACTACTGTTCAATAGTTTGAGATCGGTACATTTTTATTCTTTCTTCTTTGAAAGAAATGAATACTTTAATTAACAAAGGATCTATTAAATGAGCAACAAAATCACAGCATAGATTTGTTTTATATTTGGTAAAAAATGTTTGTTTTTTTACTTGTTATTCATCAAAGAATCCTGAGGAGAAGAAAAAAGAAATCACAGGTTCCAAAAAATACATTTGGCAGCACAAATGTATAATTCTAGTAATAAATCAGCATATTAGAATGATTTCTGAAAGGATCATGTGACACTGAAGACTGGAGTAATGATGCTTTGTATCACAGGAATAAATGACATTTTAAAATATATTCACACAGAAAACATTTATTATAAATTGAAATAATATTTCACAATATTACACTATTTTTTCTGGATTTTAAGTCTAATAAATGCAGCCTTGATGAGCAGAAGAAACATCTTTAAAAACCATTAAATATCTTACTTACCCCAAATGTTTGAACAGTAGTGTATATATGCATGTAAATAATTTCAAACATATGCATAATAAATATTTACATTATGCACACACAAATTAAGCAAAAAATGTTTTTTGTTTTTTTTTTGATTAATGGTTTGACAGCACTATTCTGCATTAATGCAAAAGAATAAAAAAGTGTTACAAAATTATAATAATAATGCATTTTATTACTGTGTTACTGTTGAGAACATCATGCCATCTTACAGAAGTTACTCCTCCTCCTCCTCCAGCCCAGTCTCTCAATCATGGCCAAATGTATTTATTTTTTTGTCTTTGATTCTCAAGTGTCATTTGCACCCCTTTTTAGATTGGAAAGGGTGTGTTTGTGGCCACCTCCTCTTCCCTCCCCTTCCTCCCCTCCTCATCCTCCCCGTCCTGTTTGCGGGATGAGAGTACTCAAAGGGTTAAGTGTGTTCCTCATGGGCCCGGACGGAAGCAGCCGGAACCCTTCACAAACTCCTCCTCCTCGACTCCCATCCATCCCTTGTCCTCTTACACCTGTTGTGCTCCACGCATCAGCATGCATGAACGGTCCCTCCACCAACCCTCCGGGGGCTGCTGTTTTCAACTGATACGTATTTCTGCCTTCATCATCGCCATCATCCTCATAGATAGCACATGCATTTCATGGCTTGCATCTTCATTCCCAGGGTGCACTGCTCTCAGGGCTTGTCCACTGCTGCTTCTGCTCACACATCTGTTCAGAATGTCTTGTAAAGCTACACGCTCTGGGCTGACAGTGGAAAGAAGAAATATGCAATTGTGGAATATTAATATGTAAATGAGCTTTGTGTGTGTGTGCGCAAATTGCAGTCATTTTTAGATTGGTGTTTCTGTCGTCACTAAGTGTGTTTGTGCATTTTGCGTCCTGTTTACGGGTCTTTAGCACTTTTCATACAAAGCCACATTTTACATGTGTGTGTAGATGTAGATGTATTTTTTTTTAATCATTTTAAGAAAGAGAGAGATTGTAAGAGGTTGATTTGCTGCTCAAGAAATATAATAATTTTTATTTTTATTGCTGAAAGCATTTGCCCTCAATATTTTCGTGGACACCATGATGCATAGGATTTTTTTATTAATAGGAATTTTATAAAATCAGCATTCATTTCAAATATAAATCTTACTATATTTAAAATGTCTTTATAGTCACATGTCAATTTAATGCATCCCTGCTAAACGGATAAAACCGTATTGACCCCAAACTTTTGATCAGTAGTGTACATCCTCACTTGACTGAGAATCTTATATTTTTTAAAGCTGAGACTGAATAAGAGTGGAATCTACTGTGCAGTACACTGGCCATTCATATAATCAATTATTAAATTGTACGGATTTTAAATTGTTAAAACATTGCATCAAAGCGTTGGTGCATTTTTACATCCCTACAAATAGATGCGTATAAATCAGATGCGTAAGTCGAACATTCCACATCATGTGGCGGTTCTCCAAGCATCATGACCGGTGCTGCCCTGATAACAGTTTGATACAATACTCTGTGAATATCCCAGCTCAGAGCGCTGCTGGCATCTGACCCCATTACCTTATTATCCATGAGCACAGTGAATCACGCTTCAGCGAGACTGTCAAATATCTTTACTGTAAATGCTTTACTGGGCTGTGAAGGAAAACACTGATCAGAGCCATGACCTACATTCAGTGTAACCCAATAACACACACGTTGGCTAATTTACTTTAGTTTTTGCATCCACTGGTCGTAGCAAAATAAAGATGATCTAGCCACTGGACTTAAAAGTGCATTTGAGGTACAGTAGAAGTTTGGGGTTGGTAAGATTTTAGTAGCAGTTATTATAATGTTCTGATGAAAAAATATTGAAAATGTAATTATGCCTGTGATGGCAACACTGAATTTTCAGCATCATTACTGTGTCACATGATCCTTCAGAAATCATTCTAATGTATATATTAGTATATATATATCTGTTCTTTTTTTTGTTTTTTTTTCTCTCCACTGGTAGTCAAACCTTGACCTTGGCATTGTTAACTCCAAATAATCAGGCTCAAATTGTTGCTGGCATCTTTAGTGCTCAGTTAAATATGCTAGACATAAGCTAGAAGTGCATGTACAAAACTAAGATGACTTTTAAAGACTGAACTAAGACTATTTGCTCGCCTGAAATATCTAATGCTTGCTTAATGCTAGACTGACCTTTTCAATAATGCAATTGAATTAAATAATTACGTTTTATTTCATAAGAACTACCAGACAATATGGTTATGTGCCACCTGTTCTGTCTCTTTAGGGCTCCAGGTTTGAAAAGCAGAGCAGTGTGTCCGATGGTGACTATGATAACACGGTTAACGAATCTGATCTGGAGGACTCTGGGTATGTGTCCAGTTTTCTTTTTTACGTCTCGAATCCTGCTGGTAACAAAACCGGCCTCTTTTCCCTCTGAAAATATTGCCAGTGCTCTGTCTTCAGCCAAGTAAAGTGAGGAAACCCTGTAATAATGCGTGACTCATCCCTGGCGTCCTCTCTCCTCGCAGCTATGGCCGAAGATGCCGTCTGCGCAGCAGTGGCTGGATGGGAGAGAGCGGCTCTATACCTGAGCTGGACGATCACGAGTGTGAGCCTGACCCCAGTCTGCCCAGCACTGAAGACGTCATCCGCAAAACTGAGCAGATCACCAAGAACATCCAGGAGCTGCTGAGGGCTGCGCAGGAGAACAAGCACGAGAGGTGAGAGCTTCTCAGTGTCTTCCTTCATCATACATGATAGCAAAAAATGTGATGTCATTTCATTCCCTTCTTCCTTTTGTTAACTTCTGACACATATTTAACAATTTCACATATAAATTGTTGGCACATTTCATGAGTAGGTTACAAATTGTGTTCACAGTATTTAATTTAAAGGGATAGGTGACCCACCCTAATGCTTTTAAGGGGATAGTACACCAAAACATTCAAATTCTTCTTTTACTCGACCTCAGCCTGTATGATTTTCCTTCTTCTACATAACGTATATTTAAGTCGCCAACATTCTTTAAAATATCTTCTTTTATGTTCCATAAAAGAAGGAAAGTCATACAGGGTTAAGAATGGCATGAAAGTGATGACAAAATAGTTTTTTTTGGTTGACTGTCCCTTTAAATCATTAGTGACCGGTCAATGTTTTTACAGAAATCAATCTTTTTAACCTAATTCCAAAAGCATAAAAATGACATGCTTAAACAGTTTTATGGCCTGTCCTTTACCTTTCAATTGTAAGCAAGCAATATTCATTATAGTACTAAATTATTTTTAGATACTGTATATGGGTAGTTGATGAATAAAATCTTATGGTGTGACCAAAAAAACCGCACAGATACCATGAGGAAAAAAATACCTAATGATCTAACAATACCATTTTATATTCTATCTACTTGATTTCTTTTTTTTATCAAAAAATTGACTCCCTAAAAGTAGCCTTCTCTGTTTGTTTTCTATTCTAACCACTTGTTTTCTTTATAGATAGATATTATATTATATATTATACGTTACCTGGGATTGTCACAGCACTACATTTTCTCTTTTGTTGGTTTGATTGCTTCTTTTGCTTTGGATAAAAGTGTCTGCTAAATGTAACGTAAAAGTAAAATTCAGTATGTATTCCTTGCTGAATAAAGTTTTAATTCCTTTTAATAAAGTCTTGCTGACCCCAGACTTTTGAACGGTACATATCTGCGGATACAAGTGAGGCTTTTTGTACCCTATACATGAAAAGTGCCTGTTTATTCAAATCACTTCTTTGATTCGGTTCCTCCGTTCATAGCTTCTCCATTTTCTATCTACTCTCAATTGTCCGTGTTCATCATTTGGGGTCTGTCGTGTCTGGGGCCACGCTCTGTTTGGGTCCCGATCTGTCTGTTTCCCCACCAGTGCACCATGTGAGCAGAGGGAGAGTGTCCGCAGACTTAGACACAGTCTGGGTTGTTTCAGCACACTGGTGCCTTGGGCAGACAAGCCCCCGTCTCCCATGCAGTCCCTCGGCCTCCCAGCAAACCCCAACAACCCTGCCTCCTGGTACTCTGGCCTCTGTCCCTGCCTCACAGGCACAGTGTCTACCTCTACCTCTCTCTTCCAAACCTTATAACCCACTAATCTGAATATGAATGGGATACGCATGATTACTAATGTGTCAGCTTGCGTTGTCTTCTAAACCTCACCTCTATCTGTAGGAACTCACGTTGGTGCACTTGGTTTCTCTTTTATAGGAAAAGGCTTTGTACTGACATCCATCTAACGTTTGGCCTTTCTGTTTGGCATTTCATTACAAAATATGCTGTTATTTTTAAAAGCACTGAAGTTGAGATGTTTTTCTCGATTAAAATGTATTAGCGCTGGAGATGCATCATGTCTGCTGCACAAACAAATCTGCATGTTTTTGGGGTATTCCAAACATTTTCTTTTTTCTGTGAAGTCGGAGTGGAATAAAACTCACTACTTTTCGACAGAAGGTATTTTCAAAGACAAAAAAAACTGTGTCTGTATACAGTGTTATATTATGGACAAACTAAAATTTTCCATGATAGGGTAAATGTCCTGCTTTAAGGCCCATTCACACCAAGAACAATAACTATAGCGAGAATTATATTAGTGTGTGCTGTAGTTTTGTAGTTTAGTTTTGTCTTTCATCAGCTCGAGGAAAACAAAAAAAAGTAGTAAATAAGAAGAAATATAGTCATTCTAGTTGTCTTCGTGTTAATAGGCCTTTTAAAGCTTTACCCTCTGATTGCTGTGTTTTTCACTCTTCAAACGTTTTAATACAGTGTCTATTGTTTTTTTTCCTCCGATAGCTTTACACCCTGCTCAGAAAGAATACATGTGGCTGTGAATGAAATGGCTGCCCTGTTCCCCAAGGTGTGCACTTTCTCTCCACACTTCACAAATCCAATAAAAAAATCAGTATAATAATAATACTACAAAAAAATAAAACATTTTTTAATAATGCTTATTTGAATTTTATGTTTCTCACTAAAATCTTTCTATACATTTAATTATGGCGTTAGTTCACCCAGAAATGAAAATTTGTTCATTTTCTTACCCTCGAGTAGTTCCAAATCTGTGTGAATTTCTTTGTACTGCCGATAAGGGCTGGGCGATATATATGGAACGATATATTATGCACATCTCATCAGTAAAGCCGGTTCTTTGATTAGTGTAAATCTCCAGCAGCTGTCTTCAAAAGGAACGCCAGCTTATGAACAGAGCCGTAGATCACTGGGAAGCTGCGTCACCCGAGAAAGTCAGTGCGTAGCTTGTCACTGATCTACGGCTCCGTTCATAAACTGCGGCTGCATTTAAAAACAGCTTCTGGAGATTTACCGCTAATCAAAGAATCGGCTTTACTGATGAGATGCGCATAAATATATCGTTTGATATATATGTAACTAATTGAAAATCTGGAATCTGAGGGTGCAAAAAATGTAAATACTGAGAAAGTCACCTTTTTTTTCTTAGCAATGCATATTACTCATTAAAAATGAAGTTTAATATATCCACGCTAGGAAATTTACAGAATATTTTCATGGAACATGATCTTTACTTAATATACTTTCGATTTTATGGTGCAAAAAAAAGACCCATATTTTAGGCTGTTGCTACAAATACACCCCACCGACTTAAGTTTTGTGATCCAGGGTCACAAATAGTCTTTATGTGTATTTTCCCAGAGACCGCGCTCCGAGACGGTGAGGAGCTCTTTGCGGTTGTTAACGTCCAGCGCAAACCGGCTGCAAAGTGAGTGTAAGAAAGCGTCTCCTCTGGAGAGCAGCCCTGCATCAGACGTGCAGCTGGTCACTCAACAGGTCATCCAGTGCGCTTATGACATCGCCAAGGCTGCGAAGCAACTCGTTACCATAACCACCAAAGAGAACAGCAACTGATCCCGCTTCCACCCATTTCCACCTGTAATGCAACTCTGGTGTTATTTTATCAGTATTATTAGTAAGTCACATTGCTTTTTTACATTTAGTATTTTTTTAATCTAAGCTGTATTTGCATGTGTTTATTTGAAATTTAAAATATGTCTGTTTTTAGTGTTGTTTGGCTTCAAGCCGTAAGATAAAGCTTGAGATGCTCTCAAGGGTTGTGTAAGGATGTGTATATGTGTGGACCTGTGAAAGTGTATTTGACTAGATGGCAGTTAAGATGTTGTGGATGGAGAAATTGAGAAGAATTTGAGCAATAGAGCAGCCAATCATGTACTCATTGTTCAGTAAATGCCTGACTCTTTGCACTATTCTGAAACTTTGACTGCTTTTACCTCTTCATATTCAAATTTAGTTGATTTTTTGTCGTTGTCTGTGAATTGTTCAAATCAAGCTTTTTTCCATTAATGTTAGTTAAATATATAATGTATTTAAAAAACAAAACAAAAAAAAAACTATTGTACAAAACATTATTAATGTGGTCAAGTAGGCCTGGTTTAGGTGCAGATACAATAAACTTGTAATTATAAAGATGTCAGCTATTAATTAAAGAAAATATATTTAATTTAAGCCCAAAATAAATGCCTTTCTCTCCGTTGGATAAATCAGGTGGCTATAATTCATATTTACAGTGTGCAATAGGAGTCGACCGATTATCGCCGCCGATATTATGCATTTTTAAGGTTATCGATATCGTTTCCAAACCGATTTCCCTATAACATCATTTGAAAGCATTTAAAGAGAGTTTTTGTCAGAGCTCTTATTATTCTTAATTTCAACATTTTCATTTGTTCACCAGAGATGTGTATTGGTTCAAAATATTGGTTATCGGTCTAGTTGATCTTTAGTAATAGATATCGGTACCAGCCCTGAAAAAACACACATTGCCTGACCCTAGTGTGCAATAAAAAAATACAAACAAAAGTGAGGAAACGTTAATTTAATTTAAGATCATATTTCATCAGTTATTTGGAGGTCAAAGTACAACACACTACACTTCCACCAGCAGATATTGTATGTGTGATGGTTTAGATGTCTTTTTCTTTTTCTTTTCGTAGATTGTTCCTTAAATTGTACGTTCAGTTCAGTGTTTTGGGCAGCTCTTAACTTCACAGATCTTTTTTATTTCCTCTCTAAGTGTTTTGATCTAGCCTTATCAGGTTAGCGCAGTGGACCGGTAGCTCAGTGTTAAAAAAAAAAAAACCCTTGTGTGAGTGTTTGTAGTCGTTTAGATGAACTGACCTTCCACTCATGAATATTATTGCTATGCCTGTGGTTAAAAAGAAAATGTGTTTATTATTTTTTAAATAAATATAATTTATAATTTTGAGCTTCAATTGTTGCTCCAGGGTTTTTGTCAGTTTCAGAAACCGAGCCATATGAATGAAGTGAAAAATAAAATACATGAATCTCAATCCAAGCGATTTATCAAAACTCCTGCCGTGTTCTGCTCGTTCTTAATTCTGTTCATATTTTTAACGTTTGTAAGATATGTGCGTGTGTGTGGTGTCAAAATGATTCATTATTCTTTATTATTATTATTATTCATTGAGTTCTCTAAGTATGCCACGCATGGGTGTTAGCATTGAGCCTTCCATATGCGAATCGTAATCAAAAAATGAAGAGTGAAATTTCAGAAATGTTATCATGATAAAGTCATCAAAATATTTGTCAATTTTTTTTTTTACTGCTTGCACACACTTATCCAGTTAAATATTATATATGTATGAAGGCAGTAAACAACAGATAACATTTTCTTTATTGAAAAATTCATCTATACAAAACAATCAACATATAAAAACAGCCTACATGCTCAGCACAGGTGCAATAGAAATGTAAAATTGAGAACTTGTCAAAACAACTATTTATTTTTATATGGGAGCCATAATGTAAATCATTTTATATATAAAAAGCATTTGTAAGTGGGTACCTGGTTCTCATTTAATCACAAAGTGTCCGAGATCAACATGGATTCTGAAAGAAAACACTCCTAGCATCCTAAAGCGCTTCCTGTGAAGCGCTCTCACGTCCATGCTGACCGGGGTCTGCTGTGAATCTGCCACAATGAAAAATAGATCAGTTATTACATTACAAAGCACTTAAATTCACATAAACACTGTGTCTTCATTAACACGTTAATCTTCACTCACTCTCTCCTTGTAGCCCTGTCGAATCATTCTCTCTGTCTCAAGATGAAGCTCCTCCTCCTGCTGTCTAAGCTCCTCCCTCTCTTGTAGTTCTTCTTGCTCTTGTAGTTGCTGCTCCTCCCACTGTTCCCTGCGCCTCTGCTCCACCTGTTGGTCAATACATCAATTGAAGACATATATAATAACCTAGCTAAATCAGCGAGGTAGTGTTTCTCTATCACAGACCTGTGCGTTGATCTCCAGCATGCGAGCGGAGCGGGCTCCCTCCAGCTGCTCCTTCTCCTGTCGTCGGGTGAGTCTCTCCTGCTCCAGCTGCTGGATCAGCTCTTCTCTCCTCTGCAGAGACTCCTCCCTCGCCAGTCTGTTCTCCTTCATTCGGTCCTCCAGCTGCTGCTGACGTCCTGTCAGGACCTACCAAACATTGATTCAAATATATACACAAACTCTTAACTGTCAGCTATTTAAGTACATTTCTGAAAAATGTGCAGAGTATTAATTGCATGACGATTACATAAGTGTATCATTCCATTTCAAAATCAAATTAAAAGATTGATATCTCTGCCATTGCAAAGATAATGACTATTTTCAAACACACAGAGGCCATAACATTAGTCATGATTTCAAGAAAACAAAAAAGAATCTTTAAAGGTGTATTATTATAATTTTTTAATATAATTTTATATACATTAACAAGACGCTATCAAAGGTTTGTGGTTAGAACAGTTAAGAAAGTAAAAGAAATTCGGCATTAAATTGATCAAAAGATTTCAAATAAATGCTGTTCTTTTGAACTTTCCAAGTATCACGAAAATATTAAGCACAACTGTCTATAATAAGAAAGGTTTCTTTATCATGCATCACTAAAACATTAATTAACAGGCGATGAAAATTTTGGAATCACAGGAATGCATTGCATTTTAAAATGTATAGACAAATGTATTTTAAATTACAATAATATTTCACAATATTACTGTTTTTATTGAACATAGAAGACTTTAGGGGTCACCAAGTTCAGTCCTGGAGGGCCGGTGTCCTGCAGAGTTTAGCTCCAACCCTAATCAAACACACCTGAAGCAGCTAATCAAGCTCTTACTAGGCATACTTGAAGCTTCCAGGCAGCAGGTTGGAGATGACCGAACTTGGTGACCCCTGCTTTATACTGACTTTTGAAGTGTTTTTTTTGCAGTCTTCCTCAGACTTTTAAATTAAATTGTATGCTGAGGTGACCCTCACGCATATGATATTATATTTAGCTCTTACTTTCCAGCTGAGGTTTTGAAAGTCATATAAATAATGTATGCATCTGTCTGACTCAGCAGAACTAGTCCGGGGACAATATCTCAAAAATAAGGAAAAATCCTCATTATATGTAAAAAATGCAAAACTTCTGCTGGCCATCATCCTCAGTGCCTCACCTCCCGCATGAGTCTCTCTCTGGCTCTCCTCTCCTTCTCCCACTCTGCCTCTCTCTTCTCCCAAACACGCTGAGCTTCCTCCCTGCAGGCGACAGAGTGTGAAACCAACTTCCACTTCCAAAAGCATTTGAAATTCTTCACAAACACGCTGACTGTGCTCACCGGTATAAAATATCAAACTCTGCCTCCCTCTCCCTCTCCAGCTGGAGCTGCTCGTCGATGACTCTCTTCATCCAGGCGGCGTCAGCGACCGCTCTCTGTCTCCTGGCTTTCTCCAGTGTCTGCTCCTCCACTTCTCCCTCCAGCAGCGCGGCCAGAATCTTGCGGTCTGCCTCCTGGTGGAAAGGAAAAGCTATTGCAGTCACTCAGTCGGCACAAATTCTATTCAGCTTTAGGGCAAAACCCACCAGCTCCTCCTGCACCTGCTGTGCTCTCCTTTTCAGCTGAGCACGGTATTGACGAGTCAGGAAATGCCTGCAAAGGCAGAGAACAGTGGTTTCAGGCAGCTGCAGAAATTCAGTGTTATTTATAGACTACTGTATTTTTGTTTACCTTTTAAATTAACTTTTATACTTTTTTACATTTTAATATATATATATATATATATATATATATATATATATTTTTTTTTTTTTTTGCTCAGGATTATGTTTTTAAAAAAATATCATTACTTACCTATATAGTAAATAATAATACTAAAAATTATATATATAATAAATCGTTTGACAACTCTCATACCTGCAGAGAGAGAATTTTAATTACTATTTTGATGGTTATTTTTATATTTTCTGTTTTCGTTTGAATTTTAGTTTTTGCTGTTTATATGAGTATATACAATTATTATTATTATTTAATTATTTATTTTCAGTTTTAGGTATTTTAGTACATTAAGTTAAACCAATTTTAAAAGAGAAATCTATTCGATGTGTATAATAATCATAATTAAATGTATTTATATATTTATACTTTAATTCGTTTATTTTGCTCAGAATCATTTATTAATGGAAGAGGCTGTTTTAGTGCATTTATACAGTAAACGAATGCTAAACAAGCCGGTTTCTCTTTCTCCGTGTTGCTGCGAGAGCTACATTACCGTAAACCATCATCTTCTACTGTGCATTTTCCATTTGTAGGGTCAAATGCTGTCGTGGCACACCGTTTGGAGATCATTTGTTGCTCCTGAAGCTTGTCCTGAGGTCCGGTCTAATGGCACAGAATCAGGACATGTAGCAGTGCAGTGTTTGAGTGTGTCCTGTATGTTTTGTGTCTCAGCTCCGAATGCTCCCACTATCCGCGAGGAACTGTGCACGGCGTCTCATGACACCATCAGCGTTCACTGGACATCAGAGGACGAGTTCAGCGTGGTCTCGTACGAGCTGCAGTACACCATCTCCACCGGACAGACCAACGTCGTCAGTAAGTGACCGCTCCACACCGCGTCTCTATAGTCAGCTATCTCCAGCTTTAGTCTTAGTTAGTTTTTACCGTATCTACTCAGCCTTGTTAAGTTTTTTAAATTCAATTTGTATTTTATTTCACCTTATTAGATATATTTTATTGTATTTATTTCAGCTTTATTCAGTTAATTAAATCAGTTAATTGTCAATAGTTTAATACGTTTTCTTCCTCATGTTTAGTGTTTGTTTCTTATTTCAGTGCTAGTTTTACAAATTTTAGAACTGAAATAAATAAAATATTTCAGTTGGGTTAGCTGCCATGGCCACATTTTTTTTTAAGTTTAGGTTTTTGATCAAATATTTTATTTTTGTTCCGGTTAATTACTAAAATATATTTGTAATAATTTTATTGCATTTCTTACTTTATTATTAGTGACTTTGGCCTAAAAAATATTTAGGATTTCCTAGAATCTTATTTTTATTTCATTTTTAGTTAGATTTTTTTATTTTTTTTTTATTTTAGTACTTAAACTGAAAACATGTTTTTTTCATTTCAGACTTATATCAACTTACTAATTTTTAATGGTATATTTTTGTGTTAAATTTACTATAATTTCATGGATTTAACATTTATTATTATTATTATTATTATTCAGATTTAGTTTGATTTATCTTTACTACTTTAACTTAAAGCATATTTTATATTAAATGTATGTTTTATATTAACATTAAAATGTATGCATATTGTTTTTTTTACTTTATTATTTAATCATTTTTATTTCAAGCTTTCTTTCAGTTTTATGACGTGGTCAGTGAACAGGCCGAGCTGAAACTCGTTCCAGATGAGTGTCTGTCAAACGCAGGCCGACCGTATCCGGGTGTAATGTCATTATATGGGAAACGAGAATCGAATCAAGCCTCGCTGTGATTTTATGTATCCAGCTCTTTTTAAAGCGCTGCAGGGGCCGGGGTGATGTTACGACACAATCCAGCCAGAAATCCCTGACAATGTGTGTCTGAGTTCAGTGTGAGCGTAGATGTGTGGATTAGAGCAGATTATACTGCAGAGTCAATCAGGTCACTGTGTGCTTTCTGACATCTTCAGACTGCAGGAATTAATGCCCAATCCACCAATATTTGCAATCTTATTTGCAACTTGATTATACTTTTACATTTTTTTTCTTGAAAAAAAAAAAGAAGTTTTTAAAGGGGGGATAGCAATATTAGCTAATATGCAATTAACACATAATACGGATTTATATATATATTTATATATATGTTAGTAATTATAAAACCTGATTTAAATTATATTTTTAAAATTATATATATTTTTTCTTTTTCAAAAAAACAATAGGCAAAAATGTAACACATTGTCAAAAAACACAATTCTGTATTTTCAGGAAAGAAGAATTATATTCAATTCCAGCATTTCAAAATAAAGCACGTTTCAGTTGTTTATTTTTTACGTTTTTTTTAATTATATTTTATACTTTCTTATATTTTTTATATTCTAATTTCATTTTATTTTTCAGCTATATTTGAGTTAAATTATTTGGTCCTGGATGAATTAGCTTTCATTTGTTTTCATAATTTTTTTCGTTTGATTAATTATATTATTTTAAAACATATTTCAGTTCATGTAAATGTCCGGCTGTTTTTAATAGCATAGTTTAGTTTAATTTAATTGTATTTTATTTTGCATCAGTTCTTGCAGTGCTTCTGAAAGGATTTTACTTTTAAAACTAAAATGTATTCTTTAATATTTCTTTTCAAAAACGGCCATGATCCCCTGCTGTACAGATTGTTCATCTGTGTGTTGTTTCAGGTCTGTGTAACTCGATGGACAGCTGGATGATCGTGCCCAACATCAAGCAGAACCACTACACGGTTCACGGCCTTCAGAGCGGCACCAAGTACATCTTCATCGTGAAGGCCATGAATCAGGCCGGGAGCCGCAGCAGTCCTCCGGCTAAACTCAAGACCAACAGTGAGACATTAACTTCAAGTCTCAGATCTTCACTTTTTATTTGTAGATCCAGTTGTATTTTCAGTTTTATTAGTACTGTTATGGACATTTATATATTTTTATTTGAGCTAATTGTTCATTTCAGTTTTAGTTTTGTTAATTTTAGTACTTCAACTTATACACATTTGAATTCAATTATTGTTTGTCCAAACATTTCTCTCTTTTTCTTAATCTAGTATTTGTCTTATTCCATTATTTCAGCTTCTTGTGCTACTTTTTATTTGACTTCAGCTTCATTTAAATTAATTAAAAAAAATTATAGTATTATCATATTTTTTATGGTTTCGTTATATATATTTTTTTAGTTTAGGTTAATATTTTTTTATTTTATTTTAGCTCATTAAGTTTCTATGGCAACATGTCTAATTTTTTAAAGTTTAAATTTCTATTTCAGTTCAATCAGTTGTCATGGCAACATTTATAAATTTCATGCAAGTTTATCTAATATTTAATAATTTACAGATAGTGTTAAGCTATTATGTTGATTCTTAATGAATGATTTGTTATCAGCTGAATCAGTTGTTGTCTCTCTGTTAATGTTCGTGTTTTGTGAATGTCAGGTCAGCCGTTTAAGCTGGACCCGAAGTCGGCTCACAGGAAGCTGAAGGTGTCACATGATAACCTGACGGTGGAGCGTGACGAGGCCTCGTCGATGAAGAGCCACGCTCAGGACCGCTTCGGCAGCACGGGGAACTACGGCGTGACGGGGAACGTCTTCATCGACAGCGGCAGACATTACTGGGAGGTTCTGATCGGAGGAAGCACCTGGTAAACACACGTTTGCATAGACGTTCTCACACGACATGATACTGAAATAGAGCCAGGTTTATTGTAGTATTATTTCTATATTATTTATTACGCTTTTGTTTTTATAATTTCAGATTTTCTTATTTTTCGTCCGATTTGTTTATTTATTTTTGTTTGTTTTATTTTTTATAATTTTTATTAGTATTTGTTTTTTATATTTATAGGAACATTTCTAATTTGCATGTAATTTATTATTAATATTTATGTTTTAATTTAATTCATATTTACATTTTATTTAATCATATTCATTTTTCAGTTTTATATTTTAAGTACATTTTAATATTTGAATGAGTAAATTTTAACTTATTTCAGTTAGTATTTATTTATTTAATTATTATAAAAAATAACATTCAGTTCCTGAAGTTAAAATCCATTCAGTCTCCACAGAAAGTTGATTTATAATTAGAATTAGTGCTGTCAAATGGTTAATAAAATAAAAGATTTTGTTTACATAATATATATTATGTGTATATTTATTATGTGTATATAAATACAGACAGTATATATTTTCAGAATATTTAAATATCTATATTTATACTCATAAAATATATATTATATATAGATGTATTTAATGTATAAGCATGCCTGTGTGTGTGTGTGTTTATATATACACAATTAAAAATACACAGTACATACAAATATGCGATTAACTGTTTGATAGCACTGGTCATATAAATAAATTAACTTTTAACAATTACATCCATTTATTTTTAAATTTAGTAGCTGTAAGTGCATAAATGTATGTATATAATGAAATAAATGCTGTTCTTTTGAACTTTCTATTCATCTGTGAATTCTGAAAACTAAAGTGTTTCACCGTTTCCACGGCAGCACGACTGTTTTCAACACTGATAATAATCATAAATGTTTGTTGAGCAGCAAATCAGTATGATTTCTGAGAATCATGTGACACTGAAGACTGGAGGAATGATGCTGAAGATACAGCTGTGCATCCCAGAAATACATTACACTACATCAAAAACAGTTATTTTAAATCATAATTATATTTCAACATTTTTACTGTATTTGTAGAAGTATAGTAAAATGGTACAGTGCTCTCTCTAATTCTTTTTTTTCTAGGTTTGCCATCGGTATCGCCTATAAGTCTGCTCCCAAGCACGGCTGGGTGGGTAAGGACTCGGCATCATGGGTACTGAGCCGCTGTAACACCTCATGGGCGGTGCGTCACAACAGTAAGGAGTTCCCCATCGAGCCGTCTCCTCACATGAGGCGCCTGGGCGTCCTGCTCGACTACGACTCCGGCTCGCTGGCGTTTTACGACGCGGCTGGAACCCAGCACCTGTACACCTTCGACATCGCCTTCTCGCAGCCCATCTGCCCCGTCTTCAGCGTCTGGAACAAGTGCTTGACCGTTCTCACGGGCCTCCCCATCCCTGACCACTTAGAGATCAGCGACCCGCGCGACTGAAGCCTAAACTAGCTGAGCGTGCGCTCAGCAATGGAAGTGAATGGGTGCCGTCAGAATAAGAGTCTGATAAAAGCATCCCAATAATCCACAGCACTCCAGCCCAGCAGTTAACATCTGGAGAAGACAAAAACAGATCCATCATCAAGATGTTTGTAACTAAAATATAAGTCCGTAATCCATAATATTGCTTAAATGTCAAATTCCAGTCACATGTTGCTGTTTTATAAACGCAGAACACTTTTTCACTGGAGGAAGAGTTATTATGGACTATTACTAAATGAGCCTCTCTTTTTATATTTTCAGTTTTAGTTTCTTCACCCCGATTTTAGTCACATTCTTTTGTCAGTTTAATTCAGTTCAATTTTTTATATTTCTTTGTAGCTTTTTAATAAAAATAAAATATAATAAAATGCAGTTTTTTTTCATAAAATACTAATATTTCATTTTAACTTCATTTAAATGAACAAAGGTAACGATAACATTAAATTGAGCACAAGAAGTTAAAATTAATTATTATTATTATGGATTAGTCTGACCTTTTGTCTTCTCCAGATGTTTACCGATGGACTGGAGTGCTGTGGATTATTGTGATGCTTTTATCAGACTCTCATTCTGACGGCACCCATTCACTTCCATTGCTCAGACACTGATTCAGAGACACATTTCTCCAGATCTCAGGCCTGAGGATGCAGGCCTCAAATTTTCATCTTTAGCTAAATTCTGTAAAAAACAACAGCGATGTGTCTCTCCTGACCGCTTGTTAACATCAGGTGTAAAAAAACCCCGCAGAACTGGACCAAAATGATAGCATAAGTCCATAATAGCGTTCCCGGTTTCACTAACAGATCATATACTGTACATTGCTTCACCTACATTCCATGATTAAGCACCTTGAATCCTAATAGTCGATGATTATTTATGACTCTTCTGTCTCATGCACCTCGGGTCACTTTATTTACTCATCTTTAGGGTTTTTTAGTATGAGTGTAAGATCGTGTACAAACACCGGTAGTTACATGACATCAAGTCACATGATTTACTGTCGTTCTTCCTCAATATTACTATCAAGCGCTCCGGTCTGCTCCTGCGCTCCACTATTAGAGTGTCCTGGAACATTTACTGTGTTCGGAATGGAATACTAGCTTACTACATACTGCGCAGTATACTTACTTTCTGAAGGATCATGTGACACTGAAGACCGGAGTAATGATGCTGAAAATTCAGCTTTGATCCCAGGAATAAATCCCATTTCAACGTGGAGTCACATAGAAGATGGTTCTTTTAAACAGTAAATATATTTCACAATTTTACTGTATTTATGATCAAATAAACGCAGCCTCGGTGAGCAGAAGAGACTTCATTATCTTAATTATTCTAGAATTCTTGTAGTGTATACTTGTAGATTTAACAGTTTGTCTTATTCGTGCAGATATTTCATTCTATTTTGCTAACAGAAAATGTGTGCACCGTATACTGCAGAAATAGTATGAGTAGTATGGTAGTATGCTATTCCGAACCGCTGTATATTGTATGTGCACTTTTTCTAAGTATCTGACTTTTTATCCTGTACGTTTGCAAGAAAACTGTGACGTTTAGTTTTCAGGATGTTTTTGGTCTCCCTGCGCTGGCCTGCTCATCACGGAAGGAGAAAGTATGGATATATCCTGAAATGAATTTATTTAACTTTGATGAAATCCATCTGATTCTCAGGATGTGTTCATCGGCACACTGACGTTTGGTTTGGTTTGGTTCAGTTTGACCAGCCGAAAGCACAAATGGATGTTGGTTAAAAAAAATGATTTCGGTCACAATCAGTTAAACGAATGACTTTTGTTGGAAATATCTTGTGTGTGTTGCAGATTGAGTAGCACCTACTGCACTTTATGCATGAGTTTGATTTGAGTCACTGTTTAGATTAAAACTTCAAATTTATTCTTTTTTTTTTTTTTTGCCCTTTTCTGGAAAATGCTTCCAAAACCTGTTTCAGTGTACAGTGTTACAGTTATATTTTGTATTCTGAATTAAAAAAAAAAAAAAAAATGTGAATAATGTCCTGCCCTGGAATAATAAAATTGCTTGTCCCATTTTCGTTTGTGAGTGCTTGCCTATAAATATGATAAATACAAAATATTCAGGCATTTTAGTGCACATTAAAATATTACAGATCAAAGTCAAAGCATGAAATGCAGATTCAACTTTTATTAAAATATTGTACGTGCATACAGACAAAAATATGAATCTAAAAAAATACATAGAGTATCTGCTCTATATTAAGCATGAATAAGAAATTGCATATCACACACACACACAACTGAAATAAATACATTTTGTAAAGAAACTCAAACGCACAAGTTTTATATATGTATATTAAGTCTAACTTAGTTTAATAATATCAAGTGTGTGTGTGTGTGTGTGTGTGTTACTGCTGTCAATCACATCCAAAATAATAGCGTTTCTTTACACACTATGTGTTTTTACTGTTTATTTAGTATGTATATATTAAAACACACATACAGGATATATTTTGAAAGTATTAACATGTAAAAGCATATATATGTATATTATTTTTTATATATTTAATATAGAAACACGTGTTATTAAATATATGATAAACGTATTTCGATGCATATATAAATATCAGTGCTGTCAAATGATTAATCGCATCCAAAATAAAAGTTTTTCTCTACATAATATGTGTGTTGATGCTGTGTTTATTTATTGTTTATTGTAAACACCAGGAACACACACACATACAGTATATATTTCGAAAGTATTTACATGTAAATGCAATTATATATTTATTTTCTTATATTTGAAATGATATCTAAA
>JAUYWG010000038.1:2445358-2472927 GCA_034779775.1 Enteromius afrohamiltoni | reverse complement strand
ATATATATATATATATATATATATATATATATATTTTTTTTTTTTTTTTTTTTTTTTTAAACTTCAGTTAATAATTTTTTTACTTCAATTTCTATTTCAGCTAGGGGCCAAATTTTCATTTAGTTGTTTTTATCCATTAATTATTTTGTATTTCAGATTCATTTAAATGAACACACATTTATAATAGTCAAATTTTTTCCCCCTAAATATTTTACCCAAATTCAGTTTTCCTCCTGCTTTCCTCCATCCTCTTCCTCTCATCCTCAAGCTTCTCAAGCTCCCAGCGTTGAGACATAAGAGCTTCCTGTTCCTGCTTGAGACGCTCAGCCTGGAAAAAGAAGCAAGTGTAATGTGAGCCTTATATTTGTGGTACCTATAGATCTCGAAAAGGTTCCTTTTCTTGAAAAAAGACAACATACACATTAACAAATTGCATTTGTTTTTCGGTCCCATGGTTGTTGTTTGTGCATTACAACTAATAAGTCTATTTTACAGTAATTCCATACTTCCTGTTCCCGTAGACTGAGCTCCTCCATCTGTTTACGTAGGTCTTCAGCTCGCTTCCTTCCCTCTTGTCTTCTCTTCTCCTCTTCTTCCTTCATTCTCTCCAGAGCCTCTCGTCTTGTCCTCTCATACTCATTCTCAAAACGCTGTTTCTCCTCCTGAGTTCTCTCATCAGCCTGAATATTATAGATCAGAGTTACATTTCAATGTTATTATATTAAAGGACACATTAAAGTCAGTCTCTTTGAAGAGTAAGGACGCAGGTACTATTATTCTCAAGATGTTAATGTTAAATCATCTGGCCTCCTCTGTTGGTCTCACCTGTTTTCTCTCCTGCTGTTGAACCTGCCACTGGCTCACAACATGATCTTGGTGCAACCCTGTCTCCACCTGGACGCACAAACATTTGAGACACTGAGATGTCTGATTAAACAACGCTCCAGAAGAGCTTGCGTGTGTTCGGAACCAAATCCTGAGCTCAGAGTTACAGATCAGTCATGGAAGAAACATCACATGCCCTATTAACTTACCGTCACGTCTGGTTCTTGATTTAAAAAAAAAACAAAACATCTTGGTGAATGTTCAAGCACAGTCGATCAGTACAAAAATTCTGACTAATCTCAGCTTTTTTCAAACGGAAAAATCAGAGAAACTGTAAGTAAACTAAACAAATGTCTAATTTAAGGGCTCTTTTTTAAGCTTCACATTTCTTAAGCTCACCCAGGCCGAGATGATCAGAAATAAAACAAACACAGTAATGTTGTTAAATATTATTAAAACAATTTAAAGTATTCATTTTCAATGTTTTAAAAGATTTTCTGCCAAATTAACTATTTAATATGCTGATTTGGAACACATAAATCATTTCACCTGAACAGTTGTGTGCTTAATATTTTGATGAAAATACACGAAGATACAAATATCTTTCATAACATTATGACACATGTCTTTACTGCATCCTTGCTGATTTAAAGTATTTGATTGCTGACCCCAAGTCTACATACAAACTTACATATTTAATAATTCTCTTAACTAACATACATGTCAAGCTCCTTTTACTGATGAATGACTGACCTTCCTCAGTTCTGGGTTGTTCTGCTTCCAGTGTTCCTTCAGCAGCTCCTGCGCAAGCTGAAAAAATGTAAATAAATTAAGAAACTTTCACTGTGTACCATAACATCGCTTTACGACAGGAGTTCATATTGTACATTTTTCCTCCTCTCTTCTCTGGCAGACCGCAGAGCATCTGTTTTTTCCACCAGCTGTCTGGTCAGGGTGGCTCTGTCTGGACGAACATTTCTGAGCTCGGCCTCCAACTGGTCTCTCTCTTCCTGGAGCATTATTCTCAGACGCTCCCTGCGTTCCTGCAGTTTTCGCTGCTTCTCCTCCTTCATTCGCTCCCGCTGAAATGCTGACATACTAAAACGGCACGAAACTAATTTGTAACTTTGTTATAGGTATATTATCTTCAGCATCACATTGGATACAAAAGCCAGTATACATAGAACTCATGCGTCTGAGAATTTTGCTGTTAGACTTTTTTTGCCCTAGAAAGTGGGGTTTTGGACAATATTGGCATGAATCCTTTTAAATTTGTGATAATTGGTCTTCAATGATAATGTCAGTTTACTTTAATGTACAGCATTTGCACCAAAAAAATGATAAGGATTTATTCTTATATCATTCATAACCACACTTTGCGAAGGGTGTTACCAAACCTTTGGAGGGCAGTGTATACAAGACAAAAGTTTGTTTTGTTTTTTAAGAGTTCTGCTCACCGAGCCTGCATTTATTTGATCCAAAATACAGCAAAAACTGTGCAATTTTGAAATATTTGTATTTAAATTATATTTATTTATATCTGAATAGAAAACTTGATACAGGAATCATTCTAAAATTCCGATTTCCCGCTCAAAATAAATATTATTATGCTGAAAACAGCAGAGTAGGTTTTTTTTCCAGGTTTCTTTGATGAATGGAAAATTTAGAAGAACAGCATTTATCTTAAATAAAACCTTTTACAACATTTTAAATGTCTTCATAAATCACTCTGGGTTAATTTAATGTGTCCTTACCAAACAAAAGTATTTTTTCCCCCAGATAAATGCTGATCTTTGGATCTTTCTATTTCTCCAAGAATCCAGTAAAATGTATTTCTGTGAGATTATGTGACACTGAAGACTGGAGTAATGATCACAGGAATTAATTACATTTTAAAATACTTTCAAATAGAAAGCAGTTACTTTAAAAATCATTTCACAATATTACTGTTTTTGGTGGTTTTTGGAAGAGAATTCTGGTAGTGTACAAATAAGTATATGCATTTATATTTTCTGTCTTAATCTTTGAAAACTTGATTGATTCCTGGGCATGATGTGGAGAAGAGTGAGCATCAGTACCTGCGCTGGAAGGACTGCCGTGAGCTCCACTGCGCCTGTTTGCTGCTGCGGACCTCCTGCTCTCTGAAGTACTGGGAGTGCAGCTCCCATTGCTGCCTCCAGCGAGCCTCCTGCTCCCGCTGCCGCACCAGCTGCCTCTCCAGATCCCGCACTCGACCCGGCCAGCGCGCCGAGAGCGTCGGCAAAGCCATGGATCAGTCCGCAGTGGAGGAGTTTAGCTCCGTCTGACCTGACCTCTATGATCGACCTTGACCTTCGATCATTGGAGCAGTCGATATTAATTCACAAAATGCTGTAATCGACAAAATATTATTGCATATGAAAGGCGCTAATGCTGCGGTTGAAACCAAAATAAAGCAAATTAGGCTCTGCTTGCTAACTTCAGCTTTACGTTGAAAGCTATGGATTTAGCGCATTGAGGCAGTTAACTTCTGGCGCTCTGCTGATTGAAATGATTCATATGAAAACAAAGAGTTGTTAAGAAGAAAAGCCGTTAGCGACAGCGGAGGCTAAACAAAAAACCAAAAGAGAAGCGTTACACTTGGTTACGGCGCTACTTCCTGGTTACCTACGGCGAGCAGCGAGGTACCAACAGAGCGAAGCGATTGGTTAAATTGTGGATTTCCACAGTAGCCTGCTTTAATTTGTAGCTAACGAATGGAAATATCAGAGCTTACAGTAGCAGACGTTTAAACAAAATGTGGGAAATCAAAGGATTATTTTATAAACTAATTCATCTTAAAACAAGAGCAGGCCTAAAGTTGTGCTTTCTTGATGAATCAGAAAAATAAACGAAAAAAGGCAATACAAGCATGTCAGTATCAGTCATTCCCTTACAAAGCTTAATAGTAGTAAAGCTGCATAAATAGCTGCTTAGTCAGCATCGGATAATTCAATAGGTCAAATAGGCTACGCTTACAATCTTCTAAATGTATAAATCTGATTTAATGTAAATTGAACAATGCTATATGTGTGCATCCACATTTTACAACTCTGTTGGATAGTGCTGAAGTTTGAAAAAGCACCAATACATGCTGGCCCTTCAGTAATATTCAGAAGCATTATTCTGAACGTGATCAAGATCTACACTGAAGGTGACAGCAGTGTCTAACGCTCTGCTTTAAAGATTTAAATACTGATTAAAAATGGGCAGTCAGCCGAGGTGTGAGTTAAAAAAGGGAATCTGATGGCAGTATTAATAAAGAGAGAATGAAATGACTTCCTGGGTCGTTGTGGGTTAAGCCTACTGCTGGATGAATTAAACATTGCATGTGAATGTTTAATGGTGACCAGATAATTGTGTCTAATCGTCGTCAGAAAGACTCCCCGCTTAAACCTCTAATGTCAGTAAAAGGGTAAAGGACATTTTAATTATTAACTAAATGAGGGCCCTAAAGTTTCAGCAAATACTCCTAGCAGCAGTTTGATTATTTAGTTTTATTCCCTTAAAAGAATGTGAAATGGAGCAACATGTTCATACTTTTAATTCTAGAGATTAAAAGGTCAGCCTCAATAAGAGGAGTAACATCTACAGAGAGTTCAATATTGTACTTGATTAATAGTTAGCGTTTTGCACAAACCAGAAATAAATGGAACCTTTTTACAGATTGCGAGGACGCATTTCAATTGTCATCTGCTTCATAAATCCTATTTGATTTGATTTGATTTTATAATTAATTAATTAATTTATTTTATTACACCAAACACTGCATAGTTCCTTTGAATCAGATGAAAAAAATTGTTAAGCTAAGGAGGTTATGGTAAATTTGTTTATTGTTCTCTCTTCTAACGGCCACTGTAAGTCCCTCACCATTTTTTCCTCTTTTTGAAAATTGAATTTTGCTATTTGAGGAAATGGGAACACAAAAATTGGATGTAATTTCCTGTTCATCAAGTTTATCCAACTACTGCTTTTGAGAAACTCAGACATATAAAAAGGATCCAACTCGTTGGATGTGTTTTATGTGCTAACTATTTTTTTACTTACATTTGAATGAAATGAGTAATAGAAATAGGCTTCTTTCGGCTCGTAAACCATATTTTGTTTTATAAAACATATATTTTGTTACATAAAAATGTTTAAAAGCTGTTTTGGGTCACCGCCACAGTATTTTTTTTTATCATACATCAATGGAAAGCTTATTTATTCAGCGTATGTCTCAATTGTGTACACTTGTGACTGGATTTGTGGTAAAAGAAGGTCTATTTTGGGTCACCATTGACTTCCATAGTAGGAAAACAATACTATGGAGGTCAATGGTGACCCAAAACAGCTTGGTTACAAATATTGGTTGAAATATATCATACAGATTTAGAACTACACCTCAGTAAATGATGACAGAATTTTCATTTTTGGGTGAACTATTCCTTTAATTTAACTTTAATGTTTGATCTGATTAATCTGATTTAATAGTAGATGGGAAAAAAATTATTCAGCATGAAGAAAGTTGGCATTTTTATGTTTATATGGTTTATTTTAATTTTTGTCTGTAACGGAGAAGTTGATATATTTGGCTAGTTATTGTGTAGTAACATTGTAATACATTGTACATTATTTGTGCGCTTGGATGGGTTAAATGCAGAGCACAAATTCCGAATATAGGTTATTTTATGTGAAGTGTGGGGACTGAATAGAATATACCATAAGCATTGGCCCCGCCTCGCGCGATATGATTGGCTACTCCTCTTGAGTCTGCATGTATTTGCATAAAGGGGCGTGGCAAAGGGCAGTCCAGCTGTGTAGCGCAGCACGAGAAGAAGAAGTGATTCTATGCTGTCTGTCTGTCCCGCGGTAGTTCCGGGTTCTGTCTTCACTGCTGCCGTGTTGTCTTCGTCTTATGTTGTAGGCAAAAAAAAGTCACTTTCGCCCAATTTAGGCAATCATGGCTCTTCTAATGGAGCACCAGTTCCGGCAACTTCCAGCCGACAAACAAGTGGAAACCCGGCCGTTTCTCGAAGCGGTGTCTCACCTTCCTCCTTTCTTCGGTAGGTTCTTCCGTCATCTCTCATAGTTTGAGCTCAGATTTGAGCGTCACCTCTGTGCTGTCATGAAACGGCTGGACTCTCAAAAGATCTTTAAACGTTAAAATAAATGTAAAACATTATCTTAAAGTATTGATTGTAACTTGTGCAAGTCGTAAAAAAGTTATTTTATTATCTATTTGAGTATGCAAATGATACAATATCTAGTGTTTGCTAGTCCCTCCCTCATAGATCACTTCAGAATGTCATTTTCAAAAGGAATTAACTCGTGAACAAAGTGAATGCGTGTTTATAGAAGAGTTTTAAACTCATTCAATTATAAGCATGTTGTTACAGAAATCAGTAGTAGTCTGATGTCATCTGATTTTCTGGGATATTCTAGCTCTATGATCAGGGGTGAGATTTTCCACTCCTGATCAAGATCTTCAGTGTTCTCCAGAAGTTGTTAGTAAAGTCTGACAAAGCCTATCTGTCAAGCAGAAGCCATTGTTTGCTTTTGAGGACTAATCTTTTTTTGGCTCGAATTTCTTTTCACAAAGAAGGCCACAAACCTATTGCATGCATAATTTAATCTGTTGCCCTCGATTTTGGAAGTTGAGAAAATTGATTAGCATGGTGTTGAGTTGCCCTGCTCTATTCATCGGGGAAACAGAACATCAGAACATCTTTGTGCGAAGCCTCATTTGGTATTAATATGAAAAATGCATTTAAAATGAATTTGCCACTTGAAAGCCAAGCCCGAGGTGTTCACATTAGCTCTTGATGTACACCTGTATTGTTTTGCCAGCCACCAGTACAAGGCTCATTTTTTGCAATGGTTGTAAAACAAACTGGATGTGATGGAGGGAGAATGAACTAAATATTGGAGTGTCGATACAGAACTGCAGTGGTGCTCGACAAGCCTGAGGTGCATTAAAAAGCCAAGAATTAAAATAAAACAATAAACAGTTTTTTCCATCCTGCTGTATTTTAGGTCACTAATTAAGCAAAAGCAATGTTGAGCAAAAGACAAACTTGTGTCCATTGATTATATGTTTTAATTTTTAATGAAAATGTCCACTAAATCATTACATTTATGATATTAACGTAAGAAGCATTTTTCAGTCTTGAAAAAAGGGACAAATTAAGCATTTTCACTTATGATCTCAAACGTTTGACTTTTGGACTCTACAAGAATCTCCAGGTGGAACCCATAGTAAACTTGATCTGTGCGTGATATGAATGAATGATACAGGTGCTTCACCTCAGTAGATGAACTTTGTATGGCAGGCTGTGCTTGGAGAAGTATTTATGATTGCGTGTGATGTCATAAGGTGATCGGGGACACTGGTTGTTGTGGATGTCGCTAACTCCCACAGAAAGACAATTAAGCTTCCCAGCTCTTGTCTAGTGTTCACACTTTAACACAAAAAGCCCTGTGTGGAGTACCAACACCAGAAAGAACAGGAGGGGGGGCTGAATGTGTGTGTTTTCTGTAATTATAATGCATTCGTTCACAGTGGAAAAGCTGGAGTGTAAGCAGACTGTACTTGTTTAGAGTCGTCTGTAACCAGAGATGCTCCTTTTGCTAATAGTACAAAATGCTGATGACCCAAATCTTTCCTGTGGGCTGTGTTGGTTTGACCTCATCACTTTTATGCTGGGAAATTCTACTCAGCTGCTACTCTCACTTGAGGAACACTTTCTAAAGCTCTTCTCGTTCAGGCATTTAGATCCTCGGCCTGTATATAAAGATGTCGTGCATTTCTTTTATGAGGCACACCAGTGACAGTTGTGGCTTTCTTGGTACCATTTGAATAAAAACAAACTTTGGTGCAATTGCTCTGTTTGTACGCTTCATCTAAGTAACCAAACAAGTGGAGGTTGCAGGGATGGAAACATCAGTGATTCAGTGCGTTTCCATTTCCACAGGTGTTTATTTCAATATTACATTTGGTCTCAGTGTGATAATGGGTGGTACTGAAACTTTAATGAACCGCATGGGTGCTTTCAGAAATCTGTCATGCTCTCTAAGCACAGTTAATTATTCAGGGCTCTTTTTTTTTAGTTGCTAATGTCAGAGTTCACTCTAAGTACTAAGAGATCAGAAGTGGCAATACTTTTACGTGTATCTGCTACATTCCTGCAGATATTCTAGTATGTAAAAAGAGGATTACCTCACAGCTCGGTGAAAGAATTTCATGTGCATAACATAATCTGCTTCTCATGTGTACAGTACCTTTTTTCAAATAGTTAATTAAGAGTTATTATAGAAATATTCACATCTATTCATTTTAATCTCCTCTTAGATTGCCTCGGCTCTGCTGTTTTTTCTCCCATCAAAGCTGATATCACAGGTAACATCACTGTAAGTTCACCACGTGACATACACCAAGGATGAGCAGTGAAGAGTATAACGTTTATGTAACTCGTAACTCCACCCACTTTTCCTTACAGAAAATCAAGGCTGTGTATGACACCAACCCTACCAGGTTTAAAACCCTGCAGCACATTTTGGAAGCAGAGAAGGAGATGCATGGATCCGAGTGGCCAAAAGTTGGAGCAACACTTGCCCTCATGTGGCTGAAAAGGCAAGCCTGGGCCTGAAATGTTTGCTGTTTCGTATTTTTTATTTTAGAGATGTGAAAGTAAAAAAACAGCTGCTTTTAAAATGTGAAGTTTCATAAGACTTCCTGTAAGTGTCTTTGTTAAAGAAATAGGTCAAGAAAAAATTAGCTGTATATGTACTCACCTTCAGGCCATCTAAGAGTTTGTTTCGTCATTAGAGCACTTCCTCTGCAGCGAATGGGTGCCGTCAGAATAAGAGTTGAATAAACAAACAAAACCAAAAAGTCTTTAAACAGTCTAAAACAAATATGCTGGTAGATTTTCATTTGAGAGAACAACAGGGCGTTTTTTCACTAGAGGAAGTATCATTATGGATTTTGGTCTTCAATAAGCGCCTATTTCGGCCAGAAGCAGCTGCTTGCTTGATGATGGATTTTTCTTGCAAACACACAACTTAATTTTATTTGATGGACTGAAGTCATGTGTATAATTGTTTTTATCAGCTGTTTGGACTCTTATTTTGACGGCACCCATTCACTGTACATTATCCACTGGTGAGTAATGTAGTCATGTCTGTAAGAGATAATCTTGGAAGGCCAGAGGAAGAGTACATTTTTTTAAGAACTATTCCTTTAAGGAACAGTAAATTTGGTTATTTTTTTACTTGTTCTTTAGTATGAAGCTACGTTTATGAACTTGACATCTGTCCTCATTGAATTTCATTCTGAAAAATACCTGTTTTCTGTTAGGGGCCTCCGCTTTATCCAGGTTCTTCTCCAGAGTCTAGTGGATGGGGATAAAGATGAAAACAACCCTAATCTCATCAGAGTCAATGTCACCAAAGCGTATGAAATGGCATTGAAGAAGTATCATGGCTGGTTTGTCCAGAAGCTCTTTAAAGTAAGTTACTTGCCAATGTTTATGTGAGCAGAACCTTTTTTTATGTAACTTAAAAATAGTTTTTCGTCACTCCGAACGTGAAATGAGTGAAATGTATGACTGCAAAAGCTTGGTTGTCCCGTCTTTATGTTTTTAGGCAGCACTATACGCCGCTCCATACAGATCAGATTTTCTCAAAGCGCTTTCTAAAGGTCGAGAGGTCAAGGATGAAGAATGCTTGGACAAAGTGCGGCAGTTCCTAGTAAACTTCACAGCTACTATTGACGCCATATATGAAATGTACACCAAGATGAATGCAGAACTGGACTACACAGTGTGATCTCACATTCACAAGCGAGCAAACTTCAGACCTCATCTACTGCTGTCCCACTGGATCTCTGTTGCCTCCCTGTAGACATCTCCTTAGTCTCCGCTCCTCTCTCCTACTGGATTCTGCATCTCCAGCAGTATACTGTTGTGTTTTCTCTTGGGGGACAATTAAGGTCCAAGCTGCTGAAGACTTTAGCGGTTTTGGAAGGAAGGATGTCTGCTATTGTTTGTTCTGCTCGTATTGAATGCTTTGGCTTTTCTTTAGAAAAGTAGTGTTCTTATCAAAGACGGTTTGTGAGTGTTTTGTAACTTTAACAGCTAATCTTTTCTGACTGATGCTTGATACCTGCACTTTAAGTATGTGTATGGAATGATTCTGTATGTGTTCCTTTAATGATGTACTGCAAATGAGGGTTTTCATTTTACTTTTTTAATTACACCAAAACAAAAGTCTGAAGACTGTCTAACCAAATATCTGACATTGACCGTACTGCTGTTAGTTTTTACTTCCGATAGAAATACTTGAATGTGACATGAAGCCACTATAGTGAGTGGGGAAACAGTAAAAAGAAATACGTCGATAATAATTCCGTAATAATAAATTCTTAAAAAAATGTATTTCTACAAGACTTCTTAAGACTGTAATGGAAAACTGTGAATCTTCCTAGATGTAATGTTTTGTCCATGTAATGTAGTGGACGAGTATTGTTGGTTTGTAGGTTTTAATTTGTCATTCCCAAAGGATAATTTCATTAGAACTGCTTTTTAGAAATAAATGTTAATTTATGGAAATGATTTGTTTATTCCCGCTGACTTGTGCTTTGTTTTATGACATTCCAGACTTATTTCACTTTGCTTTTGCTTGGTCGGTAATGTAGGCAAAAGCTGAGGAACCGCATCTCGGTTCTGTCCTGGGTTACGCACGTCCTGATTTTGCCACGTTTGATCAACGTATTCTGCACCTAAACCTAACCTTGCCCATGGGTAATGCCTGTAAACGGTTTCTTCAAATCTGATTGGTTAATCACAATGTTGTCCCACATAGATGTTGCCCAACTTGACCCAGGAACATGTTGCACTTGGTAAAAGTGCGGGTTAGCAGTCACACCTCTACACAACGACACTAATGTATTTGACAGGACAGAATGAAGATGTCATTTTAACCAGTGGAGTTGACATCAATAAAAGCTCATTATTTTTGGACAAAACTAAAGCAGTACATCATATAGACCCTGTGACTGATGCCTTCAGGTGCTGTTTCGCTCTTCCACTGTATTATTATTATTATTATTTTATCTCAATGTGTGTTGCATTGATGACAGTTATGTGTAGTCTCTTTAAAATATCATTAAAATCACAACCTAGTGTAAGTTGTGTCCTTTCCTTTTGGCTGTTTCTATGTTTTATTCCTCTAGTATAACCATACTTTTTCTCTATATGTAAATGCATATTAATCCATTAAATCTAGATTTTCATTTACAAATACATGGACGTAATAAGAGCTACTCATAGCAAATAAACAGTCAAGACATTAGCGTTTTATACATTAAACAATACACATAAATCTGAACTAAATTCAAAGAAGCAGGAAGAAAAAAGATACCTACAACGTGCAAAGCATTTATTTATTTATGCTTTCTGGAAGGTTACTTTGGAAATGTAATAGGATACAGATTACAAGATACTCTATTTAAAATGTAATATATAGCATTACTAAAGTAATGTAACTATTCACATTTGACCAAGTTTTGATTCGTTTCCTAAATTTGTAATAAATGATTTCAACTGTTAATCCTTTTGAAACATTTAAAGCAGTCAGGGTAAATCTTAAAGTAATATATAATACTGACTACTGTCAGTATACTGTCACAATCACTTAAATTAAGATTATGATAATTTAATTTAAAAGCACAGCCACCACAAAATAAGACTTCAGCACCATTTTTTACTGAGAGACTGTTAAATGCATAAATGCAGCTTTAGAATCATAAAATATAGTTATGATTCTGTTTTTGAAATCACATCTTTGCATTTGACAGACAACACTGACTCTAACAATGCTTAAACATTATTTTGAGACTAGATTTCAAATAAACATGTGTCCTAAATTCCTGAAACATCATATTTTAAAGCAATTTGGGGGGGGGGGGGATCAGTGAGTTAAAATATTTAGCTGTAACCCCTTTTGCAATTGTTACCATTTTTAAAAGTAGCTGTAATTTAACTACACATTGTCCTAATAGATTACAGTTGCACTCCACAACACAGATTATGAGTTCAGGCTCAGTTTCTTTAGCTGCTCCTTCAGAACACCAGAGGGCGCCGTTACCAACAGTTTACTAACAGACGCTCAACAACAAAGCTTAGCAAACCGGTCATACCTGTTAGACCTAATTCTTCACAGCATGAAGTAAAACTTGAAGCTCTGTATGTAGTATGTGTAATATTATACATTGTAATATAACGGTATGATATGTCGTGTGTTCCCAAGGCTTTAAAATAAAAAAGAAAGAGAGAAAAAGAAAGAAAAAGGTATTTTTGCTAACATTAGAGTTAGAATGTGAATAGTTTGCGAAGCAGACTCCATATTTCGTTTGTCTACATAGCCTTGTAAGTAAAAATGTCTCAAGTTTGATTTTTTTTGGTTGCGTTTGAGGCGCAAAACGATCCTTTTCTCTTACGTCTAACGTCACGTCTCTGAATGAAGATGTCCACACCCAACGCTAATCCATCTTCAGTGGGCGGTAGGAAATCAGCTTCTGCAGTCTTTCTGTCCCAGAAACACACAGGAGCAACGATGAAGTCGTTTCCAAAGTTTACCTAACGAGCTGCACGGATCCTACCTGAGGAATAAATGGACGAGTCTCGTCTCATAAACGGAATAAATACCGATTCTACGTCTAGCAGTGCTTTTGTTTTTACAGGTGAGCAACTTTTCCAATTCATGACTTCCGGGATACAGTTCTATAACTGAGCTGTGAGAATGTTGGGAGACACAAAACAGTTTAGAACGAATTTAAAAGAGTTTAGAACTAAAAGTAACAACTTCCTCTTGTTTCTCTTGTTCTCTTGTGTCAACGTTACCTGATGATTTCCTACTCATATTGTTGTCTGTACCAACATAGAACCTGTTTGACATGCACAGATCTGTTAAACAAGCTTTTTGAAGTTTAAAGTTTTACACTCATGAGCTCAGAGCTGTGGAACTGAACTGAATTCTCTTTGACTTGAGTAAAATTTTTCCCACAACCTCATGTTTGGTTAAATCCCAGCTGTTTTTGCTCTTTGGAGACCTCAGGACATGGAAAAGGAAGCATAGATTATCCTCTGGGAGCATGGAGATGTTGTCTGCTGTTATCTAATGCTATTCTAAATAGATTTTCCACATCGGTTACATTTCTCAGTAGGGTTGCGTGGTCTGATGCACCACCATCACATCCTCCAATTCCCAAAACACAATAAGATGACTTAGTACATCGCACTTCCATGTTACCACAGCTTATCAAAACATCCACTGTTCTGCTTTCACTCTAAGGGTGATAATGGACAGTACTGGAGTCGGGTCAAAGCAGTATAGCCAGTATTTGGATAGCTCTTGCCAAGCCAGGGCCAGTAACTGTGGGGGCTTGTGCTAGATTTTCCAACGTTCTCTTAAGCAAACATGAGGGGCAGATGTAAACTTTCATACTGAACCACCGTTTGAGGAAAGAGTGATTCAAATCTTCTTTAGTATCAGTGTTGTAGTCTTATAGCTGAAATGCAATACATTACTTTTGAAGTGCCTATAGTATAGGCGTCATGTTTGCCTCTTTTTGTGGTTAGAGATAAAAACTCACACACTAAACAACTGAGAATCAATTAGTCTTCCTAAACACAAAGATTGTCCATACATCTAAATAAGCTATATGTCAAGGAGTGTCATCTATCCAGAAATTGAGGATTTTTACAAAATTGCATTTTATGTAAGTAAAAGTCTTTTAGAATACAAGCAACTCACAAAGAAGCATGCACCTTGCTAGGAGATGCATGACAAGTGAAAACAATATGTGTTCTAGAAGTGCCTCAAAATATCAGGAATGTTTGATATCCTCCAACTGAACGGAATTTAATCTGAAGCTACAAAAATCGGATTCTGTGCCCATTATACACTAGAGAGTTGTCTTTGAAATCTGCCAACTCCAGCTACTCAAAATCTGCTCTGACTTGTGACTAACGGCATCTTGTCAGGACTGTAAATCAGGGCCAATGTCATGTCGTAGTGTATTCTACTGTCAAAGGGGAGGAAAAATGTGCAGTTTACAAAAATCCCAGAAGTTTTTTTTTTTTTTTTTTGCAGCCCTTGTATAGCCTAAATTTAGAGAATTTTTCATGTTACGGCATTAATTTTAAAATAAGTAAACATTGCTGGGGATTACTCCTCTTAAACTTTATCTCAGAGGAGTTGTGGAGCGTTTCAGACATGCCTGAACAGGACCAGTACAAAAAAAAAGAAAAAAAGAAATGACACTGTCCCATATTGCCCATTAATTTCAATCATCACATGTCATGACAAGGTCGTCATGATTTTGCCAATACATGATCCTGGATCAACAGTATTGTCCAAAGATATAGACATATCCCAATACCTACCCATAAACCTAACCCTACCCAAAACGTATTCCTTAAATCTGATTTGTTGATTGAAATCTTGTGAAATCACACTCCCTGTTAATACAGAAGTATATAGCATACACAAAAAGCATCACAAAGACACTGAAAATTTCCAGTTTTTTAACATTCTTGTTATTTAGAAAAAGAAGGACAAGCAACTTCCATTGGATCTCTTGAAATTTATTAACCCTGGTGCTTATTTTTGGTCATTTTGGGTGGTTGTCCACCCTTTTGTCACTGTGAACTTCGGCTGCATGAAATAGAGCAGCATGAACATTCCACACAAGCAGGAAACTCTGTTTCAGAACTAAATTATAAAGTTCTTACTTTTGAATGCGGTGTTTAAGGCAGCACTGTGATTAAATCCAACATCCACGATAGTGGTCCTTTGATGTCGTCATCATCTATTGTATCAGACATTCAGACTCAACTATATTTTGATGCAACAAAGGAAGTTCCCTTCAAACTGAGAAGAGAATAGGACATGGTGTGAGTCATGCCTGTTCTGGGAAATGAGCGAATCAGTTTAGGACCGAAATGAATCCCACGATGGATTGTGACATGTGGACAAAGGGGCCGGAGTGGGATGTGTGGAGGGGATATATGAGGTGAATAGAGGTTTTTTTTTTAGCTTTGACGAAGTGTGTTGTTTCAAAACATTACATGCATGGTTACTAATGTATTTGTTAAGGGAAATAATTGCTCAATTTTTATTTTAATCTTTTTTTTTCTTCAGTGATTTTATAAACATTTTATATTTGTTCACCTGTCTGGTGCGGTACTACTTATCATATGGTGTTGAATTACATTATGTATGTTTACATCAGTTTATTCAGATACCCCGTTAGGATTGAAATTTATACACATAATTAAGAACAAACCCGATTCATGACAACAGTACCAGGCTGTCAAAATCAGTTCAGAACACATGTTACAAATTTAAACCAAAATCCAAGGCTATGAGTGGGTGGGGCAGAAAACAACTAGGATAGACAGATCCACAGCACACAAATGAACTCTGGGCTGACAGGATTTCACAATATGCTTTCTTCAAAAATGAACCAGGGGGGTATTCCAGAAAGCTTGGTTAACTTACCATTTGGTAAAACATAACCTCTGGGTTGATTGACCCCAAACCCCCGTACCGTATGTCGGTTCCAAAACACCCGATAAGAGTTAGTTTAATCAACCTCCTACTGGTTACCTAGAGTTAATTCGCGTACATAAAGACATTTTTAATGGATCACCGATTTCACGAGTCAAAATGGAAAATGACAGTGAAAAAAAGGGAGCGGAATATTTCACAGAGACGGAGCAAGAAGAACTTTTGAAGAATTGAAGCCAATAATAAAGAATAAAAAGCAATACAACTAAAAAAATAAAGAAAATAACATTGTGTGTTTATGTTCAAGTTAGTTTGGGTGGGTTTGGTTAATTTGCAGCCGTTATAAAAACAAAACTGTTACCGTCATGGAGAAAGCTGTGTAGGGGAGGCACTTAATATTGCCGTGCCAGTGGAAATATGTTATTGGTTGATTGACTGAAAAATGTCAGAAATGTCTGAATTTTTGTTTTCTGCTTTTTGTTTTATTCAGTGTTCATACATATATGTACTCTTACGGTCACGCAGTGTAAAACACATATAAGCTAGAACATTAGTTTAATTAAATGCAGAGACGTTACAGTGCTTGTACCCCACTGGCAAATATATAAGAAAAAACAGTGAAGATGCATGGTATCAATATTCCCACACCTTTATGATAAACGGCAAGACATTTCAGTACTATAGATTTGTTAATTAAATATCTTCTTCACATCACATGTTTAAAGTAATCTTTAAAAAACAAAACGTAATGGCATACACTATCCTTCGCTGTGTCAAACATCAATCAGTCGCTACATAAATTTGGGGGGGCAAGAGGGTGTCTACCAGGGAGTTATTCCATGCAAAGCCACTGCACATGCCCACATTGTAAAAAAATGCCCTGACACAAAAAACTGATGCAATTGTTTTTTCTCTGTGCTAAGCGCAGACCCACGGTTTGTGACATTTGCAATGTGGTCTCAAGAGATGTGTTAAATAAATTAACAAATCTTTATAATATAAAATAATCATTAGGAAATTAAAATACATCAATACGCGGTCTTATAACTCTCTCCCTGCGTAAAAATTTGTGCCGCCACGTTCATCAAAAAGGCACGCCATGCTCAGTAACCTTCTGAAACAAACTTACCCTGGAACGTAACCTGCTACCGAGCAGGCTATCTTCAGAGAGTAAGTTCCTATGGTTACATACATACTCAGAAAGTTAAATCCGTTTTAGGAACCGAAAGTTAAGGTGCTCCACTAACTTACCCTTAAACTTACCTGGGTATGTCACATAACCTGAGTACACACCAGGTGTAAATGAATGAATGCTTTCAGAAGCCTTGGGGAGATTGTGGGGACATGGGTCAGCAGACATAGACTTACAACATGTCTCTTGCTGAATGCCAGTTTGACAGTTGTCACCTGTTATTTTTTTTCCCCTTCAGGTCTGTTTGTGTCCCTGCAGACTTCCTGACACTTTCCAGCTCCCTGCAGGAGTAATTGGGCATTGAGAAAGTGCGCATAGTATACAAAGAAATGACTGAAGTAAGTAGCCTATGTATTAATTATGTCCTGACTTCAGATCTTCCTCAAGCCATGGTTGCAGCTCAAAAGTGTCTTGCAAAATTGTTTAAGGCTTTCAGAAGGTCAGAAATGCTTTTGATTAACAGCGCAAAGTTACAGCAGATGTTAGCTAAGAGTCCTCATTGGCGATGCCAAAACTTGCGTACGTACAACGTAAGAAGGAAGAAACAGCCATTAGTCTGATTGCCACAGTGCCACATTGCCTACAGTGTCTTGAAAATGTCTTTAAGTTGTTACATCCAACTCATTGTTGCCTGCAATTTAAAGTTGATCAAACACAAAATGTATTAATGAATTTTATTAATAAGGCTACATTGAAAAAAGCAGAGATGTGAAGTGGTTAACTAGCAAACAGCAGCAAAGTTATACAGAACTGCTAATGAAAGTCAGGACACAAGCAATTATCCTTGACACTGCTGGACGAAGAACTTACCTGGGAAAGATCCCGGTAAAAAACAAAAGCAGCTTATTAAACACTATTGAGAGAGACAGGGCAGTGTCATAAGGTTGTCTAGTAGTACCAGCAGTATAAAATGACCCCAGGAACATTATTTCTTATTTATTGGTATGTATCTACATTTTTCTTGTTCATTCAGGAATAAACTGTTTCCTTTAATTTCACAGTCAAGTACAGATTCCAGGGATGTTTCTTCTGGAATGCATCTCTCCCGCAGAGTTTTCAGTGTTTAGTTCTGTTCATGCTGAAGTGGGTTCATTGAAGGTGAAAACAGAGATAGGATCTCAAGTCACTTTTATTTTTGTAGCAATTTATACAATACTGATTGTGTCAAAGCAGCTTTACTGAGAAAACCGCAGAATCAGTAACGGGAACTACTGTGAAGACAATTTAGATTCTGCCGTAAAGCAGCTTTATGATGGGAAAAAAAAACCAAGTTTATCAATTTGAAACGAGTTCAGTTTAGCCATAAGTAGTTCTACCAAGGGCATGATTATTCAGCTTGAGTCAGCTCAGTGTTTACTCGAGTCAGTGCTGACATAGCAAAATTCACTTCAGCTGTGAAGCCACACTAAAGGAATTATAGTGCCAGTCAGTGTGGTCATATCTATACATTTTCCAATGTTAATTGTCTTTCAGACCCCAACTGAGCAAGCCAGAAGGCATCCGTGGCAAGGCAATACTGTATCCCATCTCATTAAGTTTGGCCCTTTTAAGCATTTGTTAAAAACATTTAAAGGAACTATCACAGAACACGTCCTGGAAGCAGCAATGCTTTTTCCAATTATACCTCCTGCTCCTGCTGTATAATTTATATAATCAGACCAGAAGAGCAAATTATAAAGTTTCAAGAATACTAATTAATTCGCTTACAGTTGGGGAAACGAACTTTGACCACTGTGTATTTTTAGATTGTTTCCAAAGCCCTGTTCAAGTTCCATTAAGCAAGTGTCAAATGAAGTCTTACATATTGGTTGAGATAGTTGTATAGCAGTAATTTTAATTGCTTTCTATTTAAATGATTAACTTTTGGAGGATAGAGCACAATCCAGAGTTTTAATTGTTTTTTTGTTTTTTTTAATCCACTGAATTCCTTTTTGACATTCCAGCAGGGATTCGCCGCTTCCACGCTACTAAAGCGCTATCGCCTGGCCATGACAGAGTCACACTCAGTCTCTTCACCCTCCGGGACTGCTGCTGAGGACCTGTCAGAGGGGAAGGATATTTCAGCAGATGGAGAGCCCAACTTCCCCTTGTCTTCACTGTCTGAACTTCTGGAGAATGATGATGGACCACATCCAGCCCAGGATTCAGCTCGACCTGGACATCAGAATGATAGCAAGCAGAACTCGCGAATAAGGTTCCCAGGGGCCTTTAAAAAGGCAGTTCCTAACCCAATGGACCTTCTCGAGTCCACCATGTCTGAGTATCCAGTGGCACCTGGGCCGAAGAAAGCACCTATGGACTCCCTGTTTGACTACGGCACATGTAGGGAGATCAACAACCAGAAAAAACGCAGGAAGAAACTTCCACGAGGGTGAGAGACATAGCTTCTTGAGTGTTTTGTTTTACTTTTATTGATCCAGTAGTGAAAAGGGTACAGAAAACGATGAAAGGTGGGAAATGAGATGAGGAATCAAACTTGCAATGCCCAAACACAAGCACTAACTGCTAAACCACAGCCAAAATGTGTACCCGCGACCTTCTGCAGGCCATTCATACAATAAATTATGTTAATTGCTAGCTCAAGTTCAGTTTTTCAGTGTATTGAAATATAAATAAATATAGTAATTTTGGTGTATTTCTTATATTTATTTCTTTTTTTTTTAATACACCAAATTACTATAATGTAATATAATATAATATGTCTGTATGTACGTGTGCTGTGTTTTTAATGTAAATATAAATACACACATATTAAGTATATATTTTGAAAGTATTTACATATGTATATACATTTATATTATTATTATTAAACACGCATGCAGTATATATTTTGAAAATATCCATGTATTTACATGTCTATATTCATATAATTTATATTAAAAATAAATATATTTTATATTTAATCATAACATTTTTCTGAAATATATACATGGATGCGTGTCAGTTTTTATATATACATAATAAACATTATGTATTGGGCATGAGTTTTATTACCCGGGACTGCAAGTGATCCAGGACTGCCACTGGCCAAACCAATCATTTAAGTGTATACAGTTACCTTCAGGAATCTTTAAACAGAGAGGGACACATTGTTTACTGGCTGATAGAGTGCAGACTGGGGTTTTGAGAACTGCTTATTATAAAATAACCGGTAGCACTTTACAAAAAGGTTCATTAGTTAACATTACGTATTTATTCATCTTTGTTAATGTTAGTTAATAAAATACCAGTCGTTCATTATTAGTTCAGGATAATTCACAGAGCATTAACTAATGTTAAAAAGCATAACTTTTCTTAGTCCATGTCTTGTTAGCTGCCGTTAACTAATGAACCTTATTGTAAAGTGTTACAAAATAATTGCTTCAATTGTGGTGAGACTGTCTTCTCTGAATGCTTTAAAGATAATGAAGTGTCACTTTTGCATGTATTATGCTACATCCTGAGGATGGGCTCCTCATGATTTTGCAGTCTTAATCATGTACTGTAAGGAAAATTAATGTCTGTTGTCGTTTCCGTTAATGTTTTTGGAGTAATGTTTATGTTGAGTCAGTTTTTCCTCAGTACATAGACTTATCCAGGTAGGGTGGTTCCATTACATCTCAGCCGCTACACCGCAACATTTTCATGAATGCCCTGTACAATTTTATATTTGTTAAAGGGATAGTTCACCCAAAAATGAAAATGTGATGTTTATTTGCTTACCCCCAGGGCATCCAAGATGTAGGTGACTTTGTTTCCTCAGCAGAACACAAATGAAGATTTTTAACTTTAACCGTGGCAGTCTGGTAGTCATTTAATGGAAGTGGATGGGCACCAAACCTTTCAAAGTAAAAAAAAACATGGACATACAAATCCCAATTACACCCTGTGGCTCGTGTCGATACATTGATGTCTTAAGACAAAAAACGATTGGATTTTATGAGAAACTGAACAGTATTTATATAATTTTTTTTACCTCTGATAGACAACCATGTTCAAACCGTCTTGCGCTCGCGCTTTGGCGTAGGATACGCAAACGCCTGAAGTGAACAGATCACTTCCGGCATTCAGGTGTTTGCGTATCCAAAGTGCAAGTTCAAAACAGATCACTTCCGGCGTTTGCGTATCCTACGAGACGGTTTGGACATGGTCCATGTTTTTTTTTTTTACTTTGAAAGGTTTGGTGCCCATCCACTTCCATTAAATGACTACCAGACTGCCACGGTTAAAGTTAAAAATCTTTGTTTGTGTTCTGCTGAGGAAACAAAGTCACCTACATCTTGGATGCCCTGGGGGTAAGCAATTAATTTTTGGGTGAACTATCCCTTTAAATGTTTAAAGGTGCCACAAATAAGGTTTCTTAAAAAAAAGAACAATGACACTAACATGTTTTAAGATATGTTCATCTGAGACAGCTCAAACACGCAATTTAATCTGGGTTTAAACTAGCTTACGCCTTGTCTGTGAAACTGGGGGAAAGATACTTGGTGCACTTTAATCTTTAAAGTTCCTCTTAAAGTGTATGTTTGCCCCAGCAGGAAGGCCGAGATTGAGATGTCATGTGACGAGGGGTCCCCGGAGCCCCCTGTTATCAAAGTCTTCAACCGCTGGCTGTTGTTTGAAGCCGTATCTCGAGCAGATAGAAGAGCTCTGGATGGTCTCCTGCAGTACCTTCAGTCGAATGAAAAGAGGCTGACAGACGAGGAGTTCAAAGGTGCATTCTGGGAATGGTTTAGTCTCTGCGTGTAAAAAGACAATGAATGAACTATGTTCTTGACCATTTTCTAGACTATTATTAGGATATTACGCTTTCCTTAACGGTCCCACTGTTTTATTAAAAAGACAAAGTCCTCCTATATTACACATGATGAATCAACAGGGTTGTGTCCCGATGTTATCGCAACACTAGGCCTTTGTTTTTGTGCCTCTTTTTTGTTTAGCAAAGGAAATTCTGTTATATCAGCTGATGTGATCCTGCAAGGTGGGGTCGTATTTCTGCGTCCTGCCTCAAAGGGTCAAGCTAACTTTTTTTAACAGAGAGCGGTAAGAAATCACAGCAAACTGTCACAAATGGAATGAAGGGTTCTATTTGAGGGGATCAGACAGATAACTCTGGCTAAATATAATTAAAAAAATATCACTTGATCCATGAGTAAATCAGGACATTTGATACCTTTATGAAAGAAAGGCAGCAAACATTGCTATTACTTTCATACTTTAGACTAATTATTAAACTTTAATGTGTATTTTTTTCTATTGTAATTAATCTGACCCAAAATTTGCACTTGCTGGATGATAAAAAAGACTGTCATACAGACTTGGGACAGACTCAATTTTTCTTAATAAAATGTAAAACTAGTTGATATTTCCTGTACTTTCTCTAGAACCTTCTACTGGGAAGACTTGCCTACCAAAAGCACTTCTGAACCTGCACAGTGGTCACAACGACACCATCCCTGTGTTGGTGGACATTGCTGAACAGACCGGACACCTCAGAGAGTTCATCAACACACCCTTCAGAGATGTTTATTATAGAGGTGAGTCTTCCAGACCTGATTCAATCCCAAACCTGTTTTCAAGCATCATTTGTCTAAAATCTGTGGAGCTTCCAGGGCTGCCCTGAGCAGGTTGGTGAAATATGAGCAGGAAGGTGGAGTTTGGTGTGTGCTTCTGACTGAGCTCAATGTTAGACAAGTTACCCCAGAGTGAGCGTTGGGTTTCCTGTTGTCCCCACCCTGTTCAGTACAAAGAGTCCTCACAAGCACTGGTGAATTTAACGCTGTTCCTCTGTGGACTGTTAAGGGTGTTTGAGTTTGCCAATGCCACACCCGATAACACACAGTTTAAAACACACTGGTGCTTCTGAAGACAAATTCAAGTAATACCTCATTTTTTTTTTCTTCCATGTCAGTGGTAAACGGATAAAATATCGAAAAGATACTCAAATATATTCAAATATTTAGAAGTTTAAAAGCAATTAATGCTTTTCTTTAGTAAGTACGCATGAAATTGATTAAAAGTGTTTTACTTTGCTTCAAAAGATTATTATTATTATTGTTTCTTTAAACATTCTAACCATCAAAAAAAAAAAAAAAGAGTATTTTTTTAATGGTTTTGTTTCTTATTATCAATGTTCACATCTGCATCATTTAAAAAAATGTTTCTTGAGCATGATTTCTGAAGGATATTTTTTTTGAGTAATGGCTACTGAAAATGTAACATTGCCATCACAGAAATAAATTACAATTTAAAATATATTAAAATAGATACATTCTAAAAATATTATCAGATAAACGTGGCCTTGATGAGCATAAGAGACTTCTTACAGACTCCAAACTTTTGCGTGCAGCATATTATTAGTATATTACATTAATTAATAATGTTTTTTATTTATATGTTCTGGCAGTAGACTCTAAAACAGTATATTTTTTCATTGTAAACTTTGACTCGTTGTGCATGACAGGTTTGTAATAGCAGCATTATTAATACCGGGAAGTTAATAGTTCTCCAAATACGTCATAATGCACTTGCGGCAGACTTGTGTAGTCTGCCTTTCATTTCCTGAGGAAACAATCACTCAAACATTGGTTCAGTTTGTTTACTAGTGCTGGTTCCTGGCCTTTAGGCAGTAAAGTATATATATATATCAGATCGGCTTATTCTGTAAGTCAGCAGATTTCCTCTTGTAGACCAACTGCCAAGAAGCATACGAATATACCAGACCACTAAAAGCAGGTCAATTAAGATGATTCTTTTCTTCTTAGGTCAACCAAGTATATATTCTTAAACTTAATTGTAGGCATCCTGTATTATTGCTTCAAATCTGTGGGCAATAAAAAAGTAATATATGAGTCACAAGTCACTAGCACACAGCATGCGCTGGTGATGCGTTGATTGTTGTTCGTGCTCACATTAAGATATCAAACCTAATTGTTTTGTAAATATGGACACAAGGTGGAGGTCTGTTACAACTGATGACCCACGGGTCACTGCTAAACATGGATGTTAATAGTTCATGCAAATCAGAAGCTGAACAAGAAAACAGGCTAGCTGAATATTGGTTTTCGTTAATCTAAGTAGCAGACGACATTAGCAGAGAGAGAACAAAACGTCTTCATGTCCTGTAAAGCTCTCGCATAAACGCTTGTTACAAAACGACAGGTTCTAGTCGCAATGTGAGCCGGTTTGCCTGATTTTCATATTGCGATACTTCCTCTTAAGATAAGTTGCATCTAATAATATCATGCCGGTTTCCTACTATTCTGTCTGATAAGATGCATCACAGATATCAGTTTTCCTGTTCACTGGCATCTTCATTTATAATATAAATGTGGTGTGTCCACAGGTCAAACGGCACTGCATATCGCCATAGAACGCCGATGCAAGCAATACGTGGAGCTTCTGGTGGAGAAGGGGGCTGATGTTCATGCTCAGGCCAGGGGTCGATTCTTTCAGCCCAGAGAGGAGGGCGGATACTTCTACTTTGGTGAGTTTGTTGATGCCAGTTTCGTAAAGCTTTAAATGAGTGATGAGGAATCCATGCAGTTATTAATGTGAAATGCATTGAGAATATGGGCGTGTTTTCAGTGTGTAGGAGACGAATCTTCAAAAGTTGCAGTCATAAATCTTCATTCATATATTAAATGCTTTAATGCTTTTAAAGGGTTAGTTCACCCAATAATGAAAATTCTGTCATTAATTACTCACCCTAGTGTCGTTCCAAACACCTAAGACCTACGTTCATCTTCGGATCACATATTAAGATATTTTTGATGATGTCAGAGAGCCATCCCACCCTCCATAACAGCAATACAAGTGAAATGATCCCAGATCCAGAAACCCGCTAAAACACTGGTAAAATAGCCCATGTGACATCAGTGGATCAACTTCTACGAGAAAACCATCTTAATCTTACTCTACTGTTCTTCTCCCCCGACTTTTGGGTGAACTAACCCTTTAACCTCATCACAAGAAATAAATGTAAATATATGTAAATGCGTGTGTATATATATATATATTCTTTTAGAAAAAGCTGATTACACAAAAATACTGGACAGTACAATCGTTTTCAACACCGATAATGGAAAATATTTCTTGAGAATGAAGTCAGCATATTATAATGATGTCTTAAGGATCATGTGACACTAGTAGCTGCCGAAGACTCAGCTTTGCAGAAATAAATTACATAATACATTTTAAAACATTTTGTAACAAAATTATTATTTTACTTTGCAATAATATCTTTAACAATATGTTTATAATAATATCGCTTTTGATCACTTGCGATCTGCTGTCTAGCTTTTATGTCTTTACCAGTGAATAAGTGAACAGACATTACCTTCACAGAAAACTTCATGTAGGAATAAACCAATTTCGGAAGAAAGCATGTATGAAACTCTAATCAGCTGTTACTAATCTTTCAATCAGCACCGCCCCCATCGTAAGCCAATCCAGTCGCTATTTCACCACTATAAATAGGCCAGTTTCCTTCCCTTCCACATCTCGTTTTTTGCATTTCCCTCCGCCTCCCCTTCTCCGCCGTTCGCTTTTTCCACGGGGGCACGCAGGGTTCGAGTCGGACTCCGAGCCACGCCCTCAATTAGGACTCTCGTTACTAGGGCTCGAAAAACAAATGTTGAATTGTTGAAACAAATGATACTTTTTTTTCTTTTTTTTCAATGTATATTAAAAAAATTATTATGAAGGCGCATGGACCGTTTGCCATAGCAACACCAGGTGATTTTATTTCCTTCTTTCCCTCTTTAGTTGGCAATTGTGAGGAGCATTACAGAGTTTACATTTATTAAATGTTTAGCTGTGACTAAAAACCTCTCTGTATAGTTAGAGGAAAACCAACAAGACGTTATGTCACAAATAAAACAAGCGCTGGATGGAAAAGGGTGAATGAAGCCTCTGTGTCTGCAACGGAAAATACAGTACATGGGTCTTATATTTGGAGGCCTGATGATGAAGTACACTAGAAAAGTTTCCTATTCATCTGCCTTAACGCATTCTGCCCCCTGTTGACCTGAGTGTGTTACTACAGCTTCGTACAGTCCACATTAAAACTGCTCACCCTCATGTTGTTATGTTAAATGGTATGCATTCTTCTGTGGAACACAAAAATAGATATTCTGAAGAAATTATGTGTATGTAGTTTTTTTTCTTTTTTTTTCTTTTTTTAAATACATAGACATGCAGGTATGTATTTAAGAAAAATATGTAATGTTTATATATTAAATATATTTAGATATAATATAAAATATATAAATTTAAATATACATGTAGCCTTATTAAATGTTAAGTATATGTGTGTGTAATACATAATAAATATAAACAGTATACGCACATTTACACACACACACATACATACATGTATATGTTTTTGGATGCAATTAATCGTTGACCAGCACTATAAAAAATACAATGGAGGTCAGTGGGTTTTGTGAGTAAATAACGACATGGTATTCTTCTTTTAAGTGGACTATACCTTTGATAGAAGCTGCTATTGTGCATTGTTCGTTGTAAGTTATTCCAAAGAAAAGTATGTTTGTTTTTGTAATTTTTCACAAAATGTTAAGCTCTGCTTTACTTCTTAAATGTCATCTTTGGATAATATGTGTCAGTACTGCCCCTACGTTTCTTTTGTCATGTCAGATATTCTAATTAGTTTATCTCCACAGGACTTTAGCGGTTACAAAGCCATGATTTTAAAGTCAAGCTTAGAATTTCAATTCCCTATTCATGAGCCTCATTTACATCTCACAAATATTAAACCTCAAAACAAGACATCTGCTCTGGAGCTGATTGAAAGATGCAAAACTATTTTAAAATAATCCAAGGATGACAGAATAGGATTATCTTTTCTGGTGCCCTGCCAGGAGTCTCCATCTCTCTTTTATTCACCTGTAAATAATTTTCATTTGTATTAGACACGGCTGTCAGTGTTTAATCCCTCCTGATCTGAGCACGAAGGGAGTCATTCGCCGCGGAGCTTCCCGGTGACGTGAGTGTGAACCTGTGAGCACTGACAGCTAATGTGATTTAGCAGTCACACTAACTGAGCGCGTGCAAATCAATGAGAGCGAAGCGTTTCTATAAGAAGTGACATGAAAATAATCTATCACCCCTGGCAACAACTCACTCTCAAGGCTCTCTGTTTGCTTTTCCTGTTTGAGATGGTTCCTTGTGAGGCGAGCGCTAATTGAGTACTGGATACAAATAGTGACATTTAGATCAAAGCGCATTTGTCATGAGAGCTCTGCAAAGGACTTTTAGTGGCTAATTGTATTTCTTCATCCTTCTGTTTAGTAACGGGAAATGATAGATAAATGAGACATCTGGAGACTGGAGTCTAATGATTGGGTTTTGTGTTTTGGAAACTGGTCCTCATCAGGTTTACCTGCAACCAGAACCAGCTCCAAACCAGAATAAACCATAACGATGGTCTAGATGTTTTAATGAGGAAGTCACTTGTTCAATTGCACACACAAGGCAAAATAGCTGATTTCTATCTCGGCGTATTTTAAAATGTCATTTCTTCCTGTGTTGGAAGTGCGGACTTTACTGCAGTCCTCTGTGTCACATGAGCCTTCAGAAATTATTCTGATATGTTCCTTTAATGTTCAAGAAACATTTCTTATTGGTATCAATGTTGAATATTTCAATGTAATAATGATACCTTATTTTTCAGGATTACTTGATCAATAAAAAGTTCAAAAGAACAGCATTTATTTGAAATGCTAAAGTATGGTAACCTTAATTAATTAGGTGGCCTTAATTAATATGTACTTGCGTCAAAAATAAGTACAATGTACTTTTATTATGGTCATATTGTATTGCAAAACACTTTTGCTGCTATTAAGGTGGGCTATTAAGCTCATAGGAGCTTAGTCTGACCAAGCTACCTTACTACCCGCCTTCTAGGAGGCGGGCTTAACCTGCTTCCATCAGATGCCTCTGTATACTACTGGACGAATCTACAACCAATCAGACCACTCAT
>JAUYWG010000038.1:2421529-2435412 GCA_034779775.1 Enteromius afrohamiltoni | reverse complement strand
AGACATAACACAAACAACACAGAATATACACAAATATTCCCTCGAGACCAGACTACTAAAGATGGTTCAGTGCACCGTCCACTGAAAATCAAATCGCTCCCTTTTCAGGATTGCGAGAACACCTGCTACACCGCCCTCGTCTTTGCCGTCATTTTCCACCACCTTGGTGACAGGCGACATTTTGACCTTGTGTCAACCTGCAAGATGTGATTGTTTTTTGCATGCTCAGTAGCAATCTAGGAGCTCCCCCTCTCTCTCCCCCTTCATCCTCCTCCTCCACCACTGAAGGACATGCTGGATCTATTGCCACCTCTCCGAGGAGGCTAATCCTCTTTAGCTCCAACTTTAACTAGGCCATTAATCCCACAGGAGTTTATCTAAGCACCGAGCACCTCGCACTGCTGACACTTTAGCCTACCCACCCTTCTTCTCTCTCTCACTCTCTGTAAGTAGGGCACGGTCTGGGCCGGCAAGTGTCACCGTCAGCACCTCTCTAACCGCAGCAGAACCTAAGCGGCTCAGCACCAACCGCACACTCCTCAGAGCGAACGACAGACCACAGGTGAGAGCTGCAGGAAGGAGAAAAACAAGATAGAGAGACGCAGGAAGGAAATGAATAAGAAAAGAGATGGATGACACGAAGAAGAAAGACGAATGTTTGGCCTCAGAATCGTGAGACAATAGCTCGGCGTTGTTTGCCAGCGCTGGACTAACGTTGATTTAACTCTGCCCTCCAGGCCCGAGCAGATGGCTTATTTGCCAGAGCACTGATACTGTGAACACGAGTGTGAGTTTGTGCTCAGAACCCACAGAAAAGGCCCTTTTTTTAATCTGTGTGGGATAATGAACACTGCAAAAAAACATAAGCATCCATTCATTTATTATTAATTTTACATTTATCTTGTTTTAACCATCATGTTGTGCTCCTACTCCTACATATGAAATGGTCTACTCTGTACAGTACTTCTTTTTAAATTAATCATTTGGTACTATGCACTAATTGTGTACATACATGTTTTTACATTGTGCTTATATTTTAAAAATACCTGCATGTAACTACATCTGTAATTAATATCTAATGCTCGTGCTCTGTAATTACATCTATAATTAGACTCATCCCTTACACATTAGCCCACCCTTAAACCTACCTATACCTGTCTCTAACCTTAACCGTATACACTTCAGTACCAGTAAAAGGGATCTGCAATACAATATAAACACAATAAGTACATCTTTTCTGATGCAAGTACATAGTAGTTAAGGCAACCTACTATAAAGTGGGACCGTTTATTCCTGTTATCCGTACCCTCTGGGGTTTTCTGTAAGCTTTTAGTGGGATGTTCCTGTAATGTTTGCAAAATGATCAAATTAAACGCTCCTTAACATTTGCATAACCAAGTAAAATTGTTTTTTTTTTTTAAATAAAAGAAGTTAAAATAATGTTCAAATACAGAAAATGTTCTTAGTGCACATTTTTTGCAAGATGGTATACTTAAAACCCTGTGTTCACTTGGAAAACTTGGGATGGAAATTATAAGGGAAAAAAAGTATTTCAGTGCATTTGGAAATGCTACAGTTTTTGGATAAATGTAATACTTTTAGGAAAGAATACAGAACTGAAATGATATAATTTTCTCATAATTCTCATATTTTTACACTACTGTACTCTCAGGCCCCAAAATTCTATTGTAGGTGGAGAATCTTTATTTTGATGGTCCCTTTTGAACAATCTGTTGACAATAAGTAGCTTTGCACCTACATGTCAGCTAACTCTCATTAGAATATTAGTACACTCTGTAATTAATATCTGCTAACTCTTTATTGTGATGGTCTCCCAAATGACGCTCTACTGACTATAAGTACCTTTGCAAGTACATATCAACTTATTCTAACCCTAACCCTAGCAGTCTACTAATACTCTGCTAGCACTCTATTGAGAGTTAGTAGATATGTAGGTGCAATGTTAGTTACTCATGATCAACAGAATACATTAAAGGGACCATCAAAATAAAGCGAAACCCATATTTATTTCAGTTTTCATTCCGGGGGGAAAAAAACGGCAGAATACTACAGTTAAAAAGAAATCTACAAAAAAAGGCGGAATTATGTAGCTGGTTGCATAAACTGCTTATACTGGTCTTAAAAGTTAATGAACGTTAATGAAACATAAATTGGACTAATTTAAAACCTAAAGGTAAGACTGATTGCCACTTAAGTTACCTGTAAGTTAGTCAAATAATTTATAAGACACAGACTATGTCTTCAGACTATGTTTATGCAGTTGGCCCCAGCTGAAAATTTCATGCATTTTGTTATATTTTATAGCTCCAAACCAATGTAGCATATGATTAAGAGGAGAATATTTTGCATTGAATGTGTGGGCTGCATTATAAAAACACTGCACACTGGGATTTTTTTCCCATCTAAATAAACCGTACAGTATCAGTCCAATTTAAAAGTCAAATTTAACAGCCCATGGGTGTATTATTGGATCCATGACTTATCCCAGCACTCATTCGTTCCAACATATGGGCAAATGGCTGGGCTGATGGCTAACATCGGCTGGAGCCGGCCCTGCTGACCTAAAGGCGGCAGATAAATGAGGTTATGGTATTGACACTGTTTAACCCCTCTCTGTTCTTTATTGGTTCAGACATTCCTCTTCTCCCAAGTAAATGTGTCCGTACTTTGAAGAAGGAGGAAGGCATAGCTTTCAGACACAGCGGTGAGATTCGTCGCCAACGTGAGACATTTCTGAATGAATGAGATTTGCAATATGAGACAACAGAGGACGGGGAGAAGTGGGCGTTTCCTTGTTTGGAAACAGATTTTTGTGTTCTTACATCATCTCACTGAAAACTCTGATGCTTTCAAAGTCTTAATCTGCTTAATGCAAAATAAACTTTGTACGTACTGCTTCAAAATCAACAAGGTTCACACAGCAACATATATAACTGTGTCATGTTATTAGCATTATTATCGTAGACTTATTCCCTTTCTTTTTGTTTTTTTTATCATTTATTTTATGTCATTTTTTGTTTAATAGTTTATTTGATATTTTATGTTGTTGTTTTTTTTATTTAACATTTTATTGCATTTTAAAATTGCATTTTATTTGATTTGATTTTACATTTGATTTGATTTTATTACCATTTTTGGCAAGAATTAAACAGGTTATTGTCAGCTAACACTTTTTTTTTCTCTCCAGAACGTAAAATTTAATGCAAAATAACTATCCAACATGACAACTTGGTGCCTTGTGTCAATCATATTAAAGTCATTTGTCAGTGTGGTAAAAACTAAACAAAAAATATCTGTATGACCTACTGCCATCTGATGGACACTTGTACATCTCATCAAATGAATCTAAGAAAAACATGACTCCTTGTATTGCTTTTAAAACAATTAATATAGGCCTAATAATACACCACATGAGAAGTATTTATTTCAAGCAGCAAATCTAGTCAAAAACAAATTTATTTGGTGTACCAGTTTAGCCTTCATCTTGGAAATGTAGTTCAATTATTCATTTTTGACAGCCGTCGGTTTGCTAATTTGCTGCTGGCTAAAAGGCAGGAAGATGTGCAGGTGAGTGAGTCTGGCTGATAAAAGGCTTCCTGCTCACTGAATTTGTTCTTCTGACTGATTAAGTCAGAAATCATTGCAGAGTTAATCAAACACACTCATGTGCAGCTGCACCTTCGCTCGCCAGCCTTAATGAAGTCAGGCTTATGGGTGGAGTGCTGATGGCACAATTTCGCTTGAAGTTTGATTTGTGAGAAATTTCTGCACAGTTGAATTTTCACGCTGTTATTTTTCCGTGCTCATGGTTATTTGCATTTCTCTCTCCAAACCACACACACGTACCCTCCTCCATCCCCCAAAAGCCTTCTCCCTCTCTCTCTTTTTTAATAGTCTTTTCACACGCAAGTAAAAACCCATTTATTTGTACACCCACCAGCACCGGGGGAAGCTACGACTGTGTTTTCACTTCCCAAAACATTACTTGAGGGTTGTTGTGGTGTTTTTATCATCAGTTTGGACTCTCTTTCTGACGGCACCCATTCACTGCCACATTTCGACAAATTAGCATTTTAGTTGGCCTGAGGTTAAACATATTCAGCTAACTTATTCCTTTAAGTTAAGAGATTCACAGCTTGTTTATTGTTTGTTTCGTGCTTGCTTTACTTCACCTGATTCGAAGAAAAAGCAGTGGAGTTTAGAAGGTGAAGTTAGAGAACTAAAACTGGGCAAGACTAAGTCTTTACTGTTACTGTGACTCCATAACTGATTTAAATGGGATTGTGCCGTTTACAAGCGCACAACATGTAAAGGCCATGTCCATATATATTTCTCATCCACCCCCTCCATCTTCCACATCCTTCGCTGCGATGCTGAATTACAATGCTCAGTATCAGATCTGATGCTGAAGCCCTGAGCAGCTTTCTAAACTGCAAGCTCGCAACCAATTCAAATAAAACACTTGAAATATAGCACTTTCAGAAGAGAGTAAGTGAACGTTCATGACGGATTTCCCGTCTTTTCAAAAAGTCAGGTACATCTCTTTCAAAAAATGGAAAACCGTGTCTTTGTTAGGCATTTAATGCATTTCCAGATTCATTGTCTAAGCCCTTGATTGGTTCTCTCTCGCTGAAAACATTGCGGAACTGCTTCTGCTCAGTCACAGATGTATTCTCAGTGTGAGCTCAACAAAACAATACAGCAATTAATGGGAAATAAAACTGCTGAACTAATCTCCAGACTGTCTAGTGCTCTTCGTACATTAGACAGCGAGTGAAACAGCAGCGTTTTGAAATTTTTTCAAAGGGTGGGAAATTTGCCAAAAGTGCAGTGAAGTGTAGTTATGGTAACATTAAAAGGAAACTGCTCATCCCGTGGAGATTGTGTTCAGCGCGGCTGAATGCACTTTGTTCGGTTTCAGTATTAAAGCTCTTTGAGTGAGAGAGGCTTCTGAGCAGCGTTTAACTCTGCATACATTACTACAAATGATGCCAGCTAAATCTTTAATCCAATTTAGCGACAAATACAAAGCTCTTTCACCCTCCCTCTCGCTCTCTTTTTCTGTGTCTCTTTCATCTGTGGCTCAGTTATCTTCAGTTTCACTGTAATTCCTCCGAGGATAGGCCAGTGAAGTCCACACTGAAATCTTCTAGCTTGCAACTTCGCAAACAATGCAACTGTTCTTTTTGTCTTTTAGTTTTGCTGACTGTCTGACTAAAAAGAGATCACACCATTCAGTTGCCCTGTGTTAAAAAGATACAAGACTTTCACAACCGTTTATCTGTAGATGTAAATGCATTCCTGCACTTACTACATCTGCCATGTTAGCATTGTCCTTTTACCCATGTGTTCAACAATTTACAAGGAACATCTTTCTTGATCCTCAGAATTACTTATCTGGCACACTACATTTCACATAATATGTAACGTTATGCAGGAAAAATGAACAAACGGCATCAGATATGATAATTAAAATATGATGCTAACTATGCATCCTAAATAGAGTCCTTTAGGGATGGCCTGTTTTTGTAGCAGGAAACACGTTAGTTTGAGCATTTCTTGTTTTATTCGTTTTTGGTTAAACGCCTGTGGTTAAAGGTCTGATCCTTTATTCTATAAAATAAAATATAAATTTTAATCTTTTACTTCTCTTCAAAAAAAGGCAGTTGGGAGTGCAGAGGTATTCAGGAACAATACACATCATCAAGCCAAACAATCAAACTCACATCTGATGAACATATGAAGGTATTTTTTGAAAGCATGCTTGCTGGTTTGAGTTGGTTTATAGCTGGTCATGAGCTGGTTTCAACTTGTACCAGCTAAGGATCAACATTGGACCAGCACAGGAGCAGCTTAAACCAGCTCATGACCAGAAGCTTCAAAACATACCTTTTAATGGTGTAGTCTACCTTTACCTTTTTACTTCTGCTGATCTTTAGGCTTCAAATTATTCATAGGTGTGTTCATTTGTGAAGAATATCTGGTTACACTTTACTTTATTGTCCACTTTAGACATTCTACTAACTATAACTTCCCTTCTGAAAAAAAAAAACAACATATGCTGGTTAGGTAGGTTTTGAAGCTGGGATGCTGGTTTAAGTTGGTCCCTTTTCAGAACATGACCAGCTTAAACCAGTATATACAAACAATGGACCGGTTTAAACCAGCAAAGTACCATCACAGACCAGCTTGAACCATCATCGCAGCTTCAAAACCTACTTTACCAGCATATACTGCTTTTTTCCAGCAGGACTGGTAACTAAACGATAAGCACACGTCAGCTAATTCTCATTAGTTTGCAGCTACATGTCTACATATGTTAGAAGATATTAATTAGACAACTAATACTCTAAGGCCTGCGAGTCGCAAGGTTAGTAGAATGTCTAAAGTGGACCATCAAAATATAGTGTTACCAAATATCTTGATGTGGTCCCAGACCTGTTTGACTTACTCTTTCTGTGAAACACAAAAGAAGACACAGTCGCAGAGATGTTTTTGTCCACACCATGAAATTCAGTGTTGCAGGTGCAGGTGCAGTGTTGTTTTGTTCTTCAAAATATCTTGCTATTTTGTTTTTCACAGGTTGGGAACAACACGAGGGTAGGGAAACAAGACTCTTTCGCGGTTCATACAGTACTCTCTTCCTCTCACCAGTGAAGCGCATACTTCTAGTGCATACTACTGTATAAGTAGGCGTATTGGGATGCAGCCCAGTGAACTCCTGACAGAACATTAAAACATCTAAAAATGTTATACCATCAAAGGAGCATAAGGTTCGGATGGGCCGAGTTACCCGGGATGCATCGAGGCCCCTGGCATTGATCGGCTGGATGAACGTCAGGCCTGTATCTCTCTTTTATATGCACAGTATGTGTGCTGGAGTGCAGCCAGATCAGAAGCGAAGCTCTCCATGAGAGTACATACATTCAGCACTAGAGGCAACGCTCTTTTAAAAGCAATGTTTTGGTTTACATGCACCTCACCGAGTTCGAACCACAATGGGGGCAAGACCTACCGTTTGTGTGTTTACGTGTTTGTGTGCGTGCCATGCTCGAGACGCAGTGCCAGAGATCTGCGGTGAGAGCAGCTGCCCTTATTTTTATTTCTGTTTTCTGAGCGAGATGGATAAGGAGGAAGCTAGAGGGATGGCTTTTATCAGCACGCCTTGTCTTTTGGCCTCGCATGCGCATGCACACCGAAGGGTTAGACCCTGCCATCAAGCACACAGGGGAAAGACTCTCACTTGTGGTTTGAACCAGAGGGATTATGGGCTTTAGCTCTCTATCAAACTCACTGTGTCGCCATATCTCTTCCCTGTTACTGGCTCCTGCCTCTCTCCCACAGGGCCTGTGCCCTTCAAATACTTGGCCGTGTAACAATGGCCTGCTGTGCACAATGCCACCAGTGTTGCCTAGACGCAGACGTGAATCTAGATCTAGATAACGCTGATATAGACAGACGGGGCAGAAATGCCACTCAATTCATTCCGATGAAAGAAAATTCTTTTGACGCAAAGTTGTTTGCCGCGCACATATGATTTCACCCGAGTCCCATTCACTGATAATACATAGCAGAGGCATTCAATTAAAGTTCCTGGAGGTCCAATCTCTACATCTCCTACCCAGCAGGGACGCTCCAAACAATCAGAACTTATTTTGTTTTAGAAACCAATTTGTAGATTGGCTGTGAACGAAAATAAGCAACGTGAACCAGTTATAACTCGCAATAAATCAACTGAAAGTGGTCTTAAAGACATTTATAAAGTACCAAAAGATTTCTACTTCAAAATAAAAGCTCTTTTAATGTTTCTATTTATAAACAGGAATTCTGAAAATGTATAAGAGTTTCGCAAAAAAATTAATCAGCACGACATTGATAAAAAATACGAAATCTTTCTTGTTCACTAAATCAGGATATTGAAATGATTTCTGAAGGATAATGTGACTTTGAAGACTGGAGTAATGATCTTTACCATTACAGGAATATTTTACAAATGTAATATATTACAGTAGAAATGAGTTATCTTAAACTATAATAATATTTCACAATATTACAGTATTTTTACAAGAAATGCAACCTTGGTGAACATAAGATATTTGGGTAACACCTTACTTTAAGGTGTAATTTGTTAACATTACTAAATGTATTGAGTAAAATCAACAAACAATGAACAATGCGTTTATTACAGTATTTATTCTAACATAAGTTAATAAAAATACAATCACTCGTTGTTAGCTCACAGTGCATTAACTAATGTTAACAAACACAACTTGTGATTCATGAAATTAGCATGAACTACGATTAATAAATGCTGTATTATTGTTCATGTTAACTGATGATCCTTGTAAAGTGTTACCGATAATTCTGTTGTGACATGCATATTCATCTTCAGTATCGTTTCAAATCATTATTTTCTGCTGTCAGGGGTCATTTGTGCATGTGCAATAGCATTGAGGATTGTGGCTCCGTAACACTCTGGCTCTGTGGTGGTTACTAATCTCTACATTTTAACAGAAATGATCTTTAAAAATGTTTTTATAAAAATAAAAAAGGCAAGGCAATGGCATGCTAATCATCATGTGCGGGAAATATTAAGGATACTTGCATTTTTCTGCTAGCAGGAATTGATTTAAAATATTTCGAACCATGTGGAATTAGAAGAATGACAGACTCAAAGATTATAAAGAAAAAAATTCAAAACAGTTTTCATAATCACTGTATTTGTGCACAGTTGCTATACTCTATTAAAATAATATTAATAATATTTTCCTGCCAGTTTCGGTAGCCTAATTGCACAAAGTAGCCTTGAGGGAACAAAATAATTAATACAAATATTAATATAGAACCAAAATATGTTTATAAATGAGAGAGAAATACGAAAAGTGTGATATTTTTATATATCAATATAAAAAAAAATGATGCATGGCCCAGGTGGATCCAATACTGGGTTCAAATGTTGATCGTGGTACACTAATTAGTTGTATAGGATGCATTTACAGGCCATTCGTCCTGTGAAATCATGTTTAGCTTATAATGGCAGAGAGGAAGAGATCCATATGGTAAACTCAGAGCGCTGAACCCAGAGCTTTTCCATCTGACAGCTGAACAGAACCAAAGATGAACTAATTAATGACTGTAGCACTGAACCAGCAGAGAAGAACAGGAGTGCTGCTTTAGCCATTTAAATTACAATGAGAGGGTGAGAGAGACAGAAAGAGAGTGCGACAGTGAGAGAATAAAGACCCCTCCAGAGAGAGAGAGGGTATTGAATGAAAGCCCACATATGGATCTGTTAATGGGATGCTCTGACCCGCTCCGCCATTTCAACGGTTAAGTGACAACAAAATCCGCTTAAAGTGGCTGAGCATGTCAAGGTATGTGGGCATAAGAAGCAGGAGGAAAGTCAAACACTGAGGCTGAAAGACAAAAACTTCTACAGTGAATTCGAACAAAGCCAGAATGCAAAATCTGCCTCTCCGGTGAAGCCACCTCAATGTCAGCATAAAAAAAACAGCCTTCGCAGCCCGTTTTACTTTTGTAATGCATCATGAAAATTGGGCCTTCGTTCCACACCAGAAGCCACTTTTGAAGTTGAAACGTGAAGGTTAAAGGTCTCAGTGGTAGCTCTTCATGTGCTTTTACAGTACATTCATGCATTCGGCAGACACATTTATACAAAACGACTGATGGCGTCTTTATCAGATCACGCAATCACAAACTTAGCATTGCATTATGCATGTTGCTTTTCAGAAACACTCCCATAACCTTTATTATATTAACCGTAATCAAATGAGCATGTCGACTGCTGGGAAAATTGTAGAAAAAAAGCCTTAAATGCTAAGATGCTTAAAGAGCTATTTGGCTCTGGATTAAGACCATGATCCGTAATAATGTTTCTTCCAGTGAAAAGTTCCATCCCGTTTTCCTCTCACATTAACCAACATATTTCTATAGAACTGGTTTGGCTCATAAACAGTGCTTCATCTTTGCATAGTCCTCTACTTATTCAGACAAGATGACTTTTTCACTGAGGAAAGCAGAATTATGCGGCCTGGTCTCGTGGCATAAACACACCTTGGTGCACCTTTTTAGTGAGACCCGAAATATGTACCAAGAAGTACAAGTCACTGAAGTTTCTAAAAGTTGGATTTGGTGTAGGACATATTTTCAACAAGATAGAGCATTAACACTTAGCAACAGTCCACATACCTATATCATAAAAATGTGCCAGGGTTTACATATTGAACTTGTGTTTTATTTCTCATTTCTCTTTGAAACTGTGGCAAAATGTACATTACGGCACATTGTCTTTTATGAGATCAGGCTGGTATTATGAATAGAATAGAAGGGCACTCTTATGTTAGCCAGAAGAAATACTTTGAAGTTAAAAACTTCTTCATGAATTAGTTTTTTTGTACAAACAGACAACTTTTTACTTCACAAAGCATTAAGTTAAGACTGAGGTTGTTCGAATTACTGGATTACTGTGATGTTGTGACTCTCATTCTGACGGCACCCATTCACTGTAGAAGATCCTCTGATGAGCAAGTCATAATTTCTCTAAAAGTAGAAACAAACTCACTCACATCTTGGATGGCCTAAGGGTGAGTTAATTTTCATTTTGGGCAAACTATTCCTTTAAGAGCATAAATAGGGTCTAATTTTGATTTCTTATCACCTTGAATAATGTCAGAATGGTGTATTTTATCAGTTTTATGATCCTCATTAAATGAATCTGATAAGGATGTCTAATAAGACAAGCCGGAGGTAGAGCCGTCTAACTTTCTCTCTCTCTCTCTCTTTGCAGAAGGGAATTGCAGTGGCCCGGTTCACGGCGCCTGAGGGGCCAATCTACACACAGGGCCACAGCGGCCCACACTCAGAGACTGGAGACTAGAGCACTAGCAACGCTGCAATTATCCTGATTACCAACCAGGACGACTTCACGCTCCAGGGCTGCTCTGAACCCCCGCCTGATCGGTCTCTTTCTTTCTCCAAAGTCTGCCTCTCTGTAACTCTGCGAAAGCACATCTGAGCACCAGTCAGCGTAAAGACTAATCCCTCGGAAAACAAGTGATCACTCAAAGAGATGGTGCTTCAAAGGACAGGTGCAGCTGCTGATGGTCCATATGTCTTCTTAAAACCAAAGAAGATGAGAGGACTCGACTTGCCGAGATTCTATACGAGGGTCTAATGCTATTATTCGTATGGACGCTAAGAGGCCTATTGTTCCTGACACCAATCTGTCTCTCTGTTTGCATTAGCACTTGGGCCAGTTCAGCAAGATGCTAAGTAGAACTGGGCTACACTTCAACAAAACTTGAATTCATTCACATTACTTAATGCTTAATGGATCACTTATTCATGCTGCACAGTCATACACACAAGTTTGTTTTAATAATCAAATGTACTCCATTTAAAATATGCAGAAACCTATAAGCCTTTAGGTTGAGTTCCTGGGACGTGTAAACTCTGTCTCTCCATGGAGCTTTCAAAACATTGTTCTGCTTGAGTGGTCCGACAGGTCAACATATGGCCTGAGCTTGAGACGGGACAAAGTATTTGTCCAAACAATGGAGTGGTTGGAAAACCTGTTTATTTTTGCTATTATTATATCGAGTGCTGCAAATTATGTCTGACACTGGGTTTCTGTTTCATAACATTTTGCATATTGAATTACTGAATGGCTACATGAACTTTAAGCAAAGCAAAGTAAATAAAACAAACAAAAAGAAAGAATTAATAAATTAATACAAGTTAGTTTTTTGTATTTATATAAAAATTAGTTTATTTAGTAGTTAAAAAAAAGCAGTCGAGGATGCCATAATTCACCATAAAAAAACAAATATGGCAGCAACATTAAGTTTAACGGGTTACATTTACAGTAAAACAGTACATATTATTTCCTGAAATAATGTTAATATACCAAATTGCTCAAATATTATTTATTTTTATGATATATAATAATAACCACATTACAGTTAATGACAAATTGTTTTGGCATAAAATAAGGTAAATAAACCCTAATGTAACTAAATAAGAAAAAATATATACATTTAGTAAAGAAAATCAAACGTTACAGAGAATATCAATTTATGTTTTTTTATTGTAAATTATAAGGTAATTGGTTCTTGTACTTCAAAAAACCTGTATTTCATATTTTACCTGTAAACTTGAAAATTACCATTGTACAGAGAGAAGTAACTACTTGTTACCAAATTAAAAGGTTTTAGGATTTAAGTCTTTTTTTATCTGAATTTTTTTACAGTATTCTTTTAGATAGAGAATCACAGCAACAATATTACAGTAATATATCATTAATGTAATTTTCTCTAATTAATGAGACTGGACTGACGATGACGAACATTAGTGAATATCTACCTGCTCAATACTGCAATCGACCAATCAGAATCAAGAATTCCAGAACACAGTGCGATAAAATAGTTATGGAAAACAGCCATAGGGTTTTAAAAGTGTTCACAAGGTCTGCTGGATGGCTCCAAAGGTTCTAGGCAATACCTAAGATGTACACCATTATGTAAAGAGAGAATGACTTAGTAGTTGCAGCGCACCTTCAGCACCCAGCTGACGAAGTTCCTTCTATTTCTAAATAAAACTAAAGGATGCACTCTGAATTGCAGAAGGGCAGAAGACGAGAAAAAGAAAGATTGAAAGAGAGTCCTTTTGCTGCAGCGGACTCCTCAAATCCATTAACACAGCAGAGATAGAACATAAAGGATGACAGCAGCGGGGAGGCAGAGAGGAAAGCCCCCAGGGATGTGATCAGACGCACATCTTTCAGGCTGACAAAAACTACACACAGAAAAAAAGACAGCGTGCACTCCAAGATGTTTATAGACTGTTACAACTCTGGTTTTTCTAAACCAACATGAGCTCGCTTACTTCAGACTGCATTTTCTCTAGGAGATCAGCCCTTATCTAGCACAAACACGGCACTGATGGACGGGAAAAGTTATAAATCTGCTTGAAGACTATAGCGTTGTGAAAGCAGAGCGTAGGCATGGATGACTTCAGGTGTATTCCCTGCAGGTCCCCTTGTTTGTCTTCAAAGCAAGCGGTGCGCTATTATGAGCTAATCTACAGCAGATCAATACGGCACACTCCAAGCATGCTCAGCCTGACTAACACAATCACTTCTTACATGGCTCCTCTGCAGAGACACAATGGATCTCTGTGGACATGCACTGTAGCGCTTTTGCTGTCTTCTGAGGAGAAACGCTCTAGCAAAACATTTCGGCTGCTTCAAACTGATAAACAAGGGAAGCTACATTTCTGACGTATCAGTCAGAATACTTCTGGAGGACTGTGTTTGGGAATGTAGTTACAGTCAGATAAACCGCAGAGACAAGGTGAACGATCGTCCATACAGTAAACATTCATTTAACAACACAAGATGCAGGACATAAAACACCAATGTGGTTAGACAAGAAAAAAAAAAAGAGGAGGAAAAACCCTCAAATGTGAGCTGTAACAGAGATTATAGGGAATTTGGATTGACCTGTTCTTTTCAAAATCGTATATTTTATGGGATTTTAAAACAAAACATGCTTTTACTTTTAAATCTGGCGTTTTATTCTGGCATTTTTTATAAATGCTCAAAAAATTGATAATAAATTAAAAAATGAACAGAACAGATTGTACACTTGTGCATTTTACTTGTCATTTACTTACACTCTTGTCCTTTCTTTCTTCTGTGAAACAAAATGTAGATGTTTTGAAAAACACTGGGGTCCAAATAATAAAGTCACACAAGTGACATGAGGAAAGTTTCCATTTTTTGCAGTTTCACATTTATGTACTCAGGACCAGTTTTAGCATAATAATAATAATAATAATAATAA
>JAUYWG010000038.1:2405626-2421429 GCA_034779775.1 Enteromius afrohamiltoni | reverse complement strand
AAGTTTCCATTTTTTGCAGTTTCACATTTATGTACTCAGGACCAGTTTTAGCATAATAATAATAATAATAATAATAAGTTTTTCTCTATTTTTAAGGCACTAAGCCCAGATTGCTGTGCCACAATATGTACACCATGAAACAATGTGGTACTAAAATGTCAATGTAAGTGGTTTAGGAAAAAAACACCAATGATAATCATCGCTGCTTATTTTAAATATTCATGAACAAAACGCTCACATGCTGTGTTTCCTTTTTGTCTGAGCAGTGACAGCAAACTTGGATTGACAAGCAGTTATTAAAACACGTTGCATGCTGTACTTGTCAAATCAATGTTGTTAACCTCATAATATGCAAAACCTGACTACTCAAGACTGATAACTAAGCCAGGGTGAAGCATAAGTTAAACAGGATTAAGTCATAAACTTCAAGTGTGAAAAACTCAGTAGTGCCCGTTTAGTAGTTATTATATTTCTGCAAGAACCATCAGCCAAACAGCTTCAGTGTATGCATGAAAAATTTCACTTTTGTAACACAGACAAGGTCAAAGCAAAGACATGGGTTTCCAAATAAATTCTTGAAATCATTTTATTTTGCACCTCAAAACAAGAAGGGAATGAGTATGTGGTACATTGGGAATGTAGACACAGCTGTACTTTTACATTTTTTTTTGGTGTAAGCTCAGAGAAAACAAAATTGTTAATACAGTCATAATAATTGCACTTCATAAATCTAGACTGTAGCCGGCTTTTTGCCTCCGCCAGAAGCCCCCCGTTGACTCTCTCGAGTTTCTAAATTCAATTTACCGGTGAAATTTGACTGACAAAAGAAATGCTAATTTAATGCCAGGGACCGCTGTGCCCATCCAATTTTTCTTTATTTCCCCCCTCTCTGTCCCACAAGGCATTAGTCTTCTCAGTAATCTAAGTGCAGTACATTCACAGGAAAGTCACAGTCGGAATAAATATTTCAGTGTTGAGACAAAGCTTACGAGCGGCCTCAACCCGGCTCGAAAACCGCTAGCACAGAGCTGAGAAAAACGCTCGGCCCCTCTCCGTCCACCTCTGTTTTTCAGAGAGGCAATGATTGTTTTTTATCATTTCAAAAAAAGAAAAAAAAAAAAAAAAAAAAAAAGGAATGGTCAAGCGACACCTCTGTTAGTTAACTTCCCCTCAGGTCCTCATTTAATGGAGTCACGTGCACTTCGAAGCTTTCGAAGGCGTGAGGGAAGAGTCGTTTGATCCCTAACCAATCAAGAACAAGATTTCCAACAACAGACGGCTCATTTTTAAAATTCCAAAATCCGATTGATTTCGGCATGTCAGAATGCGTGTCTATGACTGAAACAGACCCGATCGACCTAATCTTGTTAATGAGGGCGGTCTCATTTCAGAGCTTTCCAACAACCGCTTCCTTTTATATCTGCTAATGTGGAGATTTGCTTCCAGTGTAGGTAAATGAGCGTTCTGTTGTTTAGCTCTCGGTGGTGGTTACACCGCGAGAACAGCAGAAACTTATACCGCAGCCAAAGGAGAATAAAATCAAATTAACGAAACATTAAAAAACCTAAGCATTTTACACTCTTACTCCCTTAGCAGCCAATGCATAATATATACTACAAATATATATAAAACAACAAAAATAGGTTCAAGTCTTCAAGTTCTTTAAATACATTATATTCAAACGTTTAATTTCCGACCTCCCAAGACTTTCACACATTTTTACACCCCAAGCAGTGCAACTTCTCTGAAAATTTTAGCCATTAGCGTCACCTAAAAGCACTGATCTAGTTGCCTTTTTGGTCATGTTGTAATGCAAGCATACCATTACCTTTTACAGTGTTATGTGAGCACAGGTTCAACCGTATCTTACAGACAAGTGTGGTGCTTTAAGACCCTCATCTTCACTACTTGGGGAGGAAAGGAGGCCATTTTTACTTCATTTAAACCATTGACTCTAACCAAAAATAAAAAATATTAGTCTGATAAAATAATTTGAATGTAAAAAATAAACAAATAAAGAGAGAGAGAAACAATTGGAAAACAACAAAAAAATCCCTCTTGGCAGAAAGAGAGAAAATAATCCACATTTAGGAACATTCCAATTCCCAGCCAGCAATTCTCTCCCAGCTCTGAGCCGAGAGGCACCGATTGGCTTTCCAGCATTCACCCAACCGTGTTCTGATCCAGATCTCCCCCAGTCTGCTTTGAGCAGGATCACCAAACTCCACTGCAAACCTAGGCAATGGCAACAACTGCAGTTTGTGATTAAAGATTTTCTAGTTGCTCTTTAGATCGGCCAGGCCCATCTCTTCTTATCTGTAAACAGGGAGGCGGATGTGTGCATGCTGGTGATCCAATAGTCTCGGCACAGACACAGTCTCGTATCCCTTCCCCAACATCTGCTCCTTGATGCAGGGAGGATGGATGTCATTGATCAGGTATTCCAGCGACTGCAGACTGCTGCTCAGCACTGATGTGTTACATACACTCTTACTGGGCAAACTGCAGCACAGACCACCCGTGCTGTCTATGGCCGGGTGGTGGTGGTGGTGGTGATGATGATGGTGGTGGGGGTGATGGTGAGGGTGCTGGTGAGGGTGAGGGAACCCCAGCTCCCTGTGTCCCGTCACCGGTCCAGCTGTGGTCGTCGCTCCCGGCAGCTCCTGTGGGTTGTAGCAGTCGCTGTCCGGCGTCACCAGAACGCTGTTCCACGGTGGCGCAAAATACTGTCCCACAGAAAAGTTCCCATGCATCCCCACACAGTTTAAAGGGGAGGAGCTGACCTTGTCCAGCCCGCCCCCACCGCTCGTGCTGGCCGTCATCGGGTAGCCTCTGGAGGAGGACACCTGCGCTCCTCCGAGCATGATAGAGCCTCCGGGGGCGCAGGTTTCAGGTGACTTGCTCACGGCGCCTCCGCCTCCGCTCCCTCCGCTGTACATCCTCAAAACCGCCTGCTGCTGCTGCTGCTTCTGCCACAGGAGGTAGTCCATACCTTCGGGATACTTCATCGCCTCGCTGTTTACCGTCCCTGAATAGGCCATGTTTCCCTGCGGAGCCACACTTGTGACGTAAGTCCCTCCTGAGGAGTTAGCGGTGCCCGGTTTGGAAGGGCTGGGGTTCGGAACGCCTGTTGACGCCCCGTTCTGACACACCTGCTGCAGAGCCTGGGCCTGGCAGTGCTGGTTGATCTGGTAAATGATGCTGTGGATGGAGGGAAGATTCGACTGAGGAGGGAGGCTCAAACCTCGGCCCCCAGCAACAGGGATCACAGAGCCGGCCACAGTGACGTTCGGGGGGACTGCCAGAGCGGTGGCCTCTGGCGGTTTGGGAGGCCCTGTGTGGTACACAATCTGTCCGTGGCAATGACCTAAAGTGCTGCTGTTGGGAGGTGGATAAGGAGCCACCGCTATCTGCGCCGGAGACAACTTAGTCCTCCTGCCCTCTGAGTTCTTGAGGACGCCCTTTGTGGAGGGTGCAAAAGACGATGAGGAAGATGAGGATGAGGATGATGAGACCCTGACAATTGCTAGCAGTCCCTGGTAGCCCCCTGTGTGTAGGTGCGGGTAGGGGCTGTAGCGCTGTCCGGTGGTGTCGTATCCGTTCACAGTCCGGTTAAGGTGCTTGTGTTGAGGGACCCTGATGTTAGTGGGAAAGATCTTGATGGATAGAGGGCTGTTGGCCGTCTTTTGCGCGTAGGCATCCAGCTCCGCTGCGCTGGGGTAGCGCGGGGAAGGCATCGGGACAGTCAGCTCACCTGCAAGACAAACAACATACAGTATGTTAGAAAACCAGGAGTGAGAGTTACGCCCCACATCCAATTTGTCATTTGGAGCTACCATGTACCATCTAATCTACCAGAAGCCTGCGTATTCTTCTAAATAGATGCTATACCGTACTTGTGTGCACATCCCAATCCATTTTAATAGAGACAAGCCCACAAAGCCTTAAGCAAAGCAGACTTCCATCCCTGGCTGAAGGTCACACAGTCGTGCCTTCAGGTGTAAAACAACAGCTCTGCCTTATCCACAAGAAATAAAATAAGACCTTTCCTCAACTTTGAATACTTGCATCATGTTCTTTCAGCTCCCCATTTGGCATTGACCTTATGCACACATGTACTTTTTTGCAGTCTTTAATGGTAAGAGAATGCCTGCTAAGAACAAAAATTTAACGGTACGAACTATAGACATGTATAATTCACAAATGAATATTCAAAGTTTGAAACTCGCTCTCTCCCTCTCTTTTGCTCACTCAGAATCAGGCACCTAAGGCATTATTAAACCAGCGCTTTATGAAATTAATTTGGCCTCTCTATTGTTCAAAATTGGGTTACCCTTGGAGACGGAAAGGAGAGCGAGCAGGAAGTAAGGAGGATAAAAGACTTGTTTAATTGCACTGACACATTTGAGATTTATAAGTAGCACCAGTAGGTCTTAGCCTTGGCCAGGCCAATTTCTCAATTATTCAATCAGACCATCTCCAAATGAGGAGACAGACCTACATTACCCCTCCCATGAACCCCTGAAAACTCCGCCCACTGGGAATCCGTAACCGGGTTTTTCAGCCTGCACAGAGAAACTGTGAGACAAAATGTACTGCAAGAGCTTTGTCATAAAATATGATTGAGACATCTATTAAAAACTGCACTGCGAAACTGACTCGCTCCTATTAAAACACAAAGACCCACATGTTGGGCAGGGCAGGAAATGATAAAACACCCAATAAGCCTTAATGTCTCCGACAGCAAGACAAAGTGCTCTTGTAGTTGGACTCCGTTTTGGCTTGATCGGGGTTTCGAATCAGGCCTTTTCAGAGAAACCCGGGGCTTTTGGGATTCTGAGAAAAACGAGTTGGGGAAACAAGGAGGAAGAGCTGCGAGAGGCAGCACAGAGGATGAGCGGAGGTGAAGGGCCGTGGTGAGATTGGATTTAAACGACATTATTCAGGCAATTTCATGGCTACTTAGTTCAGTGCTACAAAAAGGCAGAGGGGGAGCGGGCAAAGCACTCAATTTACAAGTGATAAATCAAGTGCCACAAATGACTACCAACCCTCTCAAAAATTATATTTTAAGGAAAGTGTGCACATTTTCTGCTTGTTTTTATCATTCGGACTAAAATTAAACTGCCAGAAATGACAGTGTCAGCAAATGTCAGAGTGGTTTTCCAGACCTCCAAAATCCAGCTGTGAGGAAGTTGCCACATTTCTGATTGTCACACATCCTTTCCACTCTAGCTTCCATTAAGCTGACACAGGTCAATCACTCAAGCAGCTAAATCTACATCATCCATTGCTCTAAGCCCTTAAAATCTAACAGCGCATGGCAAAAAAAAAAAAAAAAGTAGCGATGTGGTTGCAGAGTCAAGAAAACAAACGCCTAGCAATTAATATTTTTGAGAAAGTCACAAGACAGATAATCAAATCTTCAGAAGCAGCTGAGAAATTATTACATTTTGATTCAAAACCATTAAAATCATAGATATAGTGTACACAATAAACTGTTCCATTAAAATATTTTTTATATAAAAATGTTAACACTTTATAATTAGTAACACTTGTTAAATATTAACTATAATTTTTCCCTCAATACATTTTTCATTTGCGGCTTAATAGTTAGTAAAGTAGTTGTTAATTTTAGGTATTGTGTAGGAGTAGAGATGTAAAATAAAGTATTAATATGTGCTTAATTGCTACTAATAAATAGCCAATGTTTTCGTATAATTTATGCTAATAACTATAAAAAGCAAAAATATTTGTAAAACATTTATGCAAGATATAGATTTTTAGAGAGCCTTATCTAAAAACAAAACAAAACAAAACAAACAAAAAAAAGGACCTCAAAAGAAATGGGAAAGAGAATGCCAAATAAACTCTTTCACAACTTTTCCAGTGGATAGGACGTATCTAACCCATCCCTCTATCCAAAATAGTTTCATTTCATGTATATTTATAGGATGTCTTGCTTGAGTGGCCTGCCTCAGACCACAGCATCTCAAATGGAATTGGAACCAGGACTCCAGAGAAGACCAAAAAATATAAAATTGCATCCGATTGTCCTGCTGCTGCTGCTGTTGTTGATATACTCCTCTGTTTAGGATCACTGTCATGGGGCCTGACCCTACTTCTTTTGGGGTTGAGATCAGACAAGACTTCCAAAAATGTATTCACAATACAGCATTAAACATTTTTGATGCTTTTATTGGAGGGCCACCGTCTAAACTGATTGGCACAACGTTTTTATGGATACAGATTTCCCTTTTTCTGCCTGTATCATCATTATTCATTTTCCAGCTGCTTAGTCAGGTTGTGTTTTAGGCCACAGAAATCTAAACAAACCCCAAACAGTCACCGTCTCAGACTAGCTCTTTTATGTCTAATAAGTCTTTTTTTAAAGCATTCCTGAGGCTACAGAGGTCTGCAGAGTGTTTAAAGCGCGTATGTTAGCTGGCATCTTCTTGGGCAGCGGATGAAAGGATGCTCGTCTCGGCGCTGTCACAGTCTAATTGGAGGTGTTCTAAATGGGTCAGATGAAATGGGGGCTGTCGAGCATCTGTCCAGCCCATGCAGGGCCAGCGCAGGGGCCGACACTTTCAACCCCCTCGGTGACAGCAGAGCCATGGCGCTTTGATGTTTCCCCGACAGCCAGCACAGAAGGGTGGGTGGGGAGGGTGTGTATGCTTGAGAGTGTGTGTGTGTTATACAGCTAAACTGACAGTTTCCTCACTTCATTGGATCCACAGAGAAAAAAAAAACTGTGGATTTCAAAGAGGCATCACTGGTCCGTATGCAAATAGACGAGCCAATTTTCTGATCTCCTTTACGTAAGGAGGGGGGTCGGATCGGGTGACTATCTTTGATCATCACATGGTTTAATTAAGGAGCCATGCTTTGCCATGTCACTCTCCCTTAGTCTTCTATCTCTCTTCTCCCTTCACTCCATCTCGCTTCACCAAAACGTGCTAATTATCATTAAAGTGCAGCTAATGCAGCTGCTGCCATGTGTTTTTGGGTGACAGGTCCATATTTTCCATTCCTAAACTGCTCCGTTGAATCCTTTCGCACAAAGGATAAAGCCGCTGTTGCTGTCTTTCTCTCTGTGGCCTGCTCTTGTTTGTCAACAAGCAAAAGCCTCCAGCACCCGACCTGCCATCAAAGGGTTTCACACTTCACAGGCCACGGGGATTAGAGGCCTTTCAGACCCACAGAGAGCTGCTCCAACCCACAAAGGCCTCTGGCTATTACAGCAGCTATGAGCACGATTGTGGAGAGAGAAAGAGAGGTGGACAAACAACTTCGAGTTTGCAGCTATAGCTGATGTTTTCTAACGATTCTTTACTGAACATTTATAAAATGTAATTAAAAACATGTCAAGGTTACAAACAAGCACACACGACATCTGTGCCAACTGAATGAGTTATGCACATGCTACTTAGGTGTTGGTTTGGCCTATTAATTACTCTTGTAATTTTCATCAAAATGAAAATATGGATCAAAATCACAACAGATTTTTACATTTTTATTGACCTAGCTCTAAATTTTTGTAGCCTGTCACAACTATGGGAATTGTTGTATTAAATATACAAAAAAACATGATATTTTACATTATATATATATATATATATATATATATATATATATATATGATATATAATATGATATATATCATAATATATAATATATATATCATCTGTATTCTGTATCATTAACGACAAAGTGCAGATGTATGTGTGAGAGAAGTACAAGAGATTTGTTCAGTGTAGACAGCTTCACTGATTATAACGGAAGTGTTTTTAAAGTGCAAAAACTCACACTAGACTGAAGTCAGAGATTATGTTTGGTAATGTAAATGTCTTTGTTTTCTGTAGCTACTATTGAATAATACAAGCATTATAATGAATAACTTGCAAAGTTTGCATTAAACTACGCTTACAAATTCAGTAAAATTAATCATTTTTTTTACACATGGACATTACAGTCATATGCTACCTGACTAAAAAGACGTGTAGGTAATAGATTACACTAAAATGAGGCAGCTTTTAGCCACACTTCAGAGCAAATTCACTCTCAGACTATGCAACTAAGCAAGTAAATAATGAAATAAATAAGCATGACTATGGAGCATATTGCCCAACACTGTTGTACACATGTGCATTTGAGCATGTATATTATATATGTGTTTGTGTGTGTGTGTGTACACAAAGACACACACCAGATGGGTGGAAGCTGAACTTTCAAACATGACTTGTTTGCTCACACTTCCCCCTGCCCAGATATTACACCAACATTATCTGTCATGTAGGCCATCTCTCGAGTGAGAGCGAGTATGAGATCTTTCATCAGCTCAGACCTGCGTGACTTATTGGTGCTCAATGTCTCTGATCACGCTTGCGAGCACAGCGCAGATGGCGTCCTGTGATAAACACAGACATTCACACCTAAACACACGCACACACAAACATGATAAACTCAATAACAGATCCACACAAGAGACACGTTCACAGCGTGAACATGCCACAAACGCAAACAAAACATACTCCAGTAAATAGGCAGACGTGAAACCACATACACTATCACACACACCCCGGCTCAGTGGAGTGAAGCGTGTTGTGGTTGCTCCTGTTTGCAATATGCATGTGTGTGTTGTGTATGCTAATGTGGGGCAGGAGTTCTAACAGGTGTCTGCATGGGCGACAGTCTGCAATGCCTCCTGGGCAAAATGCTTCACACTTGCTTCATCTCGACATGCGACAGCCTTGTACGGATTAATTATTTCCCTTGAGGAAGGCAGCAATCCATTCCTCGCTCGCTCACAGAACAGGAGCTACTGTGTCTGCGTGCTCAATCCCACAAACGCAGTGAGAGCAGGCAAACCGAATTACACCGGCCCTGTCCATTTATTGCAGATTATTCCTCTTCGCTTTGCAGACATGATCCATCGCATTCGCTGGTTTTGATGCTGCACGTTTACCAGCAATCTAATATCAGCACTGTCCTCGGCGAACGCATTCAGTCATGCATTGTGCCTTTTTCCTCTTCTGGCATAAGGACAAATGATCCCGTTCTGCCAGGCACAAAGCGCTCGGGGAGGACGGGAGGGGAAGATTGCGGGAAGCGGGATGGCAGGGGGATAATTAGCGGAATGACCTCTGTCCTTAATCACTCGCGGCTGGCACCGGGTGCCCGTGTGTCAGAGCGGCAGTTCTCTAAATGCCATTTCTCATTACCGCTGACCGGAGAAGCTCTGCGCACACACAAAAACACAAAAAGACAACAGGACCTGATCTCCGCAATTTCCCTGCCATCCCGCTGTGGGCTGGAGCAAGTGGGTCGGGGCTAGGAAAGGCCCGGGTGCAGCGGAAGCCATAAGGGGAGTGTGTGTCCTTCACGCCGCCTGGACCGCCCTTGAGCGAGCAGGCAGTGTGTGGAGGAGGCATAATCCTAAATACTCAATTAACACTACTCTAATTAGCAGCGAGAGTGTGCGTGTGTGCTTTAGGGGGGGCATCAGAGGGATATGAGTGAATGCGAGTGGGAAGAAAATTGTAATTGGAGGTCCTAAAAAAGAGAATTGTCTGTGTAGGCTGTTTAAAGCCATGCATCGAGGTAGAGAACGAGCATGCATCCTCAGGGAGGCGTCTGCAGGAAATGATGCAGAGATGAAAGAAGTTGTGACACGAAATAACTGAATATTTTCAGTGTCGCATTTGCAATTAATCCTCCCCAAAATGTCAACTTCCTACAAAGAGCTGCGCAGATGACGCTGCACACTTCGGCCCTATTAATACGTGAACTGTCTGTGACAGGATGCAAAAAAAACACAAAAAAAAAAAAGCCCAGCAGTTGAAATGTCCAGCAGTTTTGAGAGAAGGGGTTTAACAGCCGCTGGGTTTCAACAGCGCAACGAACACACAAAACCGCATCAGCCTTGGCTCAACAAATATGGGTTGTGGCAAGGCACAGATAAACAGGAACTGATTCTGAGAAAAACACACACATACACTGTCAGAAGCAATGCAACATCCAGCAGGTTCACAGCGTCCCCCCCCCCCCCACACATCACCTCCTCCTCCTCCCCTCAAAGCCTGACCTGTTAAAGCATACGAGCGGTCAGCACAAATGCTCAGACAGGAACAGCCATCATCTTTATGTGCCTGTGTGTGTGACAGGCACAATCTGACCCTGGCAATTTTGGGCCAAGTCCAGTTTCTTTTTCACTGTAGGTGCCTGGGCTTCTCATTGTGATTTTACATAAACCGCACAATTGAGCAACAGGTGGGCTGAATTCCAATTCGCATACTTATGAGTGTGAAAAATAAGTACTACAACAGAGACATGACAGTATGTAAAAACAACGCATGCCAATACTAGGACAGACTGCAATTTCAGAATATATCAGGACTCTGAATTTATACTGTAGCATGCATATACAATATAATATAATATCAAAATAATGGGGTCATATCATCATAATGCATTGTTGGGAGCACTATTATAAAGTCATGAAACAGTGTTATTTCTTTATTTAAAATGTAAATTTAAAAACAATCCACTATTCACATTTAGCATTTATTTTAAATACAGTTTAAGATGCATTCAAGTTTATTAAACAAGCAAATCAGCTGTATTCATCCATTTAAAGTTGGCTGATTTGAAAGGGACGTCTAAGTAAGCAATGGAAAATTTAGCAGAATCGAACAGGACTGTGGGAAGCACTACCATAAAAATGTGTGAATGCTTCGAAATCAGCCTAATGGATTTTGGGAGGACTGGAATGCACTAATCCATATAGAATACCGTGCAGGACAGATAGTATGCAAACGGGATTGAGATTTGGCCTTCGTTAAACACACACACAAAACAGTCAAAACACAACTCACGCATGCACTGCCCAACACAAGCAGGGTTTATGTCACTCTGGGATGGTGGGATGGTGTCGTTGTATTCTAAACAATACCTGCCTGTTGCTAATGGACGTGTCATCTGCTCTTCTCTCACACTGATTACTCAGCGATTACTAACCCAGGCCCCCAGTCGCCGTAACAACCGTTGCCGGCACAATGGAACCCTGAATGTGGCAGCTGTTTGAAGCTCTACAATTAACCCAGCATGCCTCTGTGTGCCTCTCCGGCTCTAATTGAGTGGAGAGCTGAAAGAACGCGGCTGTCCTCCCCCAGACCTCCTGCACCGCAGGCTCGGGTTCAGATCTCTGCCCCTCTCAAACACACACTATGACAATAATAGAGCGGGACTGTGGACCTGTCTGTCCAGACCAAGAGTCCTACAGAGAGACATCTGAATATGCATAGACTGATAAAAATAGGTATGCTAACGATTCGCAGTAAACGCTAAACAGAACGCACAAGCAAGTTGGGAAAGACCAACAATGCAAAAGGTGGGATGAAGAGAGATTCAGACAAGACTTCTACTGTGGGGAATAATAACTGATAAAATCTGTCTGTCAATCAAATAATTCATTTCAAATATTATAATAAAGAAAAACCTTCTCTATGCAATGACAGAAAGAGGTACTGATACACTTATAACAATAAATGCTCCAAAAGAGGGTTTTTGGAGAGAGTCATAGATAGAAGAACACAGTTCTGTAAGGAACCTTCGAGTCAAAAATGTCCTTACAGAAACATTTTTGTTTTATTAGCACGTAGAACAATATTTTTTCCCACTATAAAAACCCTTTTGCAATGGAAAGGTTTCAGGGATGTTAAAGGGGTAGTTCAATTTGTCATTCCAAACCCGTAAGACCTTTGTTCATCTTTGGGACACAAACTGAGATCTTTCTGACCCTCCATACACAAAGACACACCTGACACATTCAAGGTCCAGAAATGTAGTTTGGACATTGTTAAAATGCTCCATGTGACATCACGATTCAGCACTAATGTTATGAAGTTACAAGAATACTTTTTATGACGGGTTTGGAATGATATGAAGGGGAGTAATTAATGACAGAATCTGCACTTTTGGGTGAACTAACAGTATGGAAATAAAGATGACAAAGTTTATTTTTGAAGAGAAATGACATTTCAGGATGTCTACAACGAACAGGCACCCATCTATGCCATATGCCAGAAATATGACTCATGAAAAAATGTGGTCTGTTGATTGTTGACATGAGGGATATAAACAATTAAAAGCAAGAAAATCTAGTGTCGAGCAGACCGAAAGGGAAAAGCCGTCCAATATTTAATCTAATATTTAGTTAAGGCCACACTTGGCTCCGAGCTTAATCGATTCATTTCCTGCTCCGCTCGGGGTGAACTGGCAAAACATATTCTGGTTACTTAGCTAATTCCCCACAGATACCAGCGAGTACCCAATCAAAGGTGAATCTCAGAGCTAATAAGCGCAGGGGCTCCGAGTCAAATTAAAATGCACATGAATAATACGCGTGATACTTGAGACCTTCTCAGAGGAAATAACATTTTAGGCAATATCCACCCGAAGACAGCGCGTGAAGTTTTCATTTGCATTACTCTTCAGTGTGACACCATTAAAAAGCCAATTCCAGCATTTTAATTCAATGAAACGACGCACATTGGAGATGCTCTCTGCTTGGTCTCTGTTTGTTTTCACACACACACACAGAGTCCATGTCATTTTAAATGTCTGGAAATCTCTTTACTCACTCACCGCTATATACTCTGACTCTGCCTTCCTCTCCTCTGCTCCTGCACTCTCATCTATCTCTCCATCTCTCCCTCTCTCTCTCTTTGAGTAAGCGAGTTTCATTGGGGGTGCTTGCCGACTGGAATCACCTCAGGGCGAACACTTTATTATCTGCGGTCAAAGCGTCACTACAAATACCATTCTACACACACAAGTGTCACTTTGCATTTGTCTGCTCTCAGCCTGCATAGGGCCAGCAGGACCAGTCTGCCTGTACACACTCACACACACAGAGCGTGGGAAAACAGACATCACTGGTTCCTTCTTATACGGTACATGCATGAATATGATTATAGATAGAAATGGTGTATATATATATATATATATATGTGTGTGTGTGTAACAAAGATAATCTATATTGACATTTATATCATACATTACTATATACTGGCCATCTAACTCTAGCACTATCTATTTTAATCCTTATCCTTCAGTCTTTTTATTTAAAAAAATAAAATTTAAATAACAACCATTATCAATTGCATATTTATTCTCTAACTGCTAGTTAACTTAACCTTCTTTTTTTCTATTCCAATTATTTCTTTTAAAAAAGGATTATTTTTCTGTATTTTCTATAAATTGCTGTATTTGTGTATTGCATTAGGCTAACTAAGACTTGTCATAGTGATTGCATGCCGCTGCTCTTGTGTTGGTTTTGATTCAATTGCTCTTAAATGTTGCTTTGTATAAAAGTGTCCGCTAAATCACTAAAACGTAAAATGTATGTAATATAAATGCATATTATTACTAATATGTATACATACTATATATATATATATATATATATATATATATACACACACACATACACACACACATATGTGTATACATATTAGTAATAATATGCATATATATTGCATATATTTTTACACACATATATATGTATATATATATACACATACACACACAGATATTGTATAGGATTAACATTTTATCATTTTATAGTGTTTATAACTTTACAAATGCAATATCTGAACATCTGGATCTTTTTATTACAAATACTGTTTTTTTCCTCTTTGTGTGTTTTTGTGGTGCTTGTGAAACTTTTGTGTTGCTGTTTTTGTTATTCAGCACAGAACAGCTTTTCTCTGCCCTCCATACCTTGGCGGAGAGCACGAGGTACGAGAGATTATAAAGAAAGATGAATAAGAAATTCTCTGAGCTTGTAGCAGCGAGGGGAAGATAACAACCGCTCCACTCCCAGAGGAGAACCCCACAGACCCCATCCACACGCTCTCCTCCCAACGCCTCCGAGAGCCCCTCTTCATCATCCGCAACAGCAGCGACAGCAAGCAGCAAGCGCTGTCCTCTCCGTGCCTGTGTGGAATGCTAACCGTCAGCAGACATGTCAGGGGCATTGTGGGACGAGAACTGGGCGACTTTGTTTTCTCTCACACTTCATGCCACACAGCTCGCCGGCGAACGAAAACAGCACAGACAGAAACCGAGCAAACCGCAATGGAAAAGCTTGTACTGCACTTTTGCATTGTTCTACTGTTTGTCAAAACCAAACAAGTTATAATTCAAAAAAAACAAACTCAACAATTCCAAACATGTTTATGCTGCAATATAAACTCATCTTCTCACAGGAACATTTAGATCTCTAGATCTACAGAGGTCCAAAGAATCATCTTCCACAGAACAAATCCTAGTTATCATGCAAACAATAAAGTTCCCTTAAACCATTGCAAATTAAGTCTGTCTCTTACTCTATTATCAATTTCTGCACAATTTAGGTATTCTATATTCAATTATGGCATTCGCAATGCATCATGGGAGAAATATCTTCATTCAAGGCTTATCATTTAAAATACTATTTCTGCTACAAAACAATTAATTCAGATTAAAATGACTATGAGGAAAAAAACTGGAACCAGTGCCAAAAAAAAAAAAAAAATTGGGGGGATTCTAATTAATTTTGTAGGTATGCGTGTTAACATGTTTTATCTATGTGGTGACACCTGGCTTGAGACAAATTCCTCGTACATCAAACATCTTTTGATTTATTTTTTTCTCCCTTTTCTCATGTCCTTATCCTGCTTGCCAACACACAACATGCCCCACTCCTCTCAGGCTCTTCAAATGCTGTTTGGTAGGTGTTTCTCTGTGCTGAGATCTGATAGCCACCCACGAAGAAACAAAACATGCAGCGGCCCATTTCACTTTTATACAACAGACTCGTCTGACTTGAATGAATCCTTCATGTGCGTTAGAATTTCTGGGGTCAAAAAGTCAAGAGCAAGGACAAGTCACTTCTCTATCTAAACATCATCTTGGGAGAACGAGAGCGAAAAGAGTCACAGCAATTTCTAATGACAAGTGGCAAATAAAATATCCAGCTGCATGATATTTTTTTAAAAAACAGTAATATCCACGTTACATACAACTCAAGCCCTATTGACAGCATCAGTGGTATTTTGATGAAATATTTTAGACTCATTTTTGGAGAACCAAACCAATCCTTTTTAAATGTTAATTAAAAAGTGGGCTGATAAAAAAAAAAAAAAAAAAAAAAAAAGTCCTTTGGTTAAAAAGAACTGAAAGAACTGAGGAACAAGCCGTCTAATAAAATCTTGGAGAACATCACAAGCTGCTTGATAGAGCTAAAGATAACGAAGAGATAATGTGAGCGAGGAAATGAAGAAAAAAAAAAAAAAGGTTCAATTGCGCTCGTCTCTGATAAGATGACCTCTTTTCGACTGCAAGATTCATATCAGGAAAACTTTCAGAAACAATCATGCACACACACACGCACGCTGTTGGGATTACATGTTTTAAGGGTTTGTCTGATGGTTTTTATACTGTATAGACTGTATGTGGTGTTGTCCTACACCTAAACCTACCCCTTACAGGAAACCGCATTTTTAGATCACATTCTGTGTGATTTATAAGCTTGTTTCCTCACGGGGACCTAACAAATGTCCCCACATGGTCAAAATGTACTGGTATTTCTATCTTTGTAAGGTGATAAATACCAGGTGCACACATACTTTCTCACACACTCACTCTACAAGATACGCTCCATGTGTGATAGAGAGACAAATCAAAAATTAGGCTGAGATTAGGAGGACGAACAAGATTCCAGAGGAACAGATAACAGAAAGACAGAACTAAGGATA
>JAUYWG010000038.1:2382422-2405609 GCA_034779775.1 Enteromius afrohamiltoni | reverse complement strand
TATATATGTGTGTGTGTGTGTGTGTGTCCTGACAGGCCTAGGGAGATCTCACAGTGCGAGTTTGCAGGTAAATAGAAAAAGAGGGCTGCCTGCAGCTAGCCTGGAGCAAGTCTCAACCCTTCTGCTCTCTCATTTAGAAAACAAGGTCTCCACTGCTTCAAAATTAATATTAAACAACGCTGGAAAAACCACATTAAGCCGTTGACCACTGAGCCATAAGCCAATATGCTAGTAAAAATTTTACTAGATGGCCAAATCACTAAGGGGACTGCATTAGTACAAACAAGATACAAACAAGATCTATTTTCATTTCTAACACTTGTTTATTTATATCTAAGCATGTCTTTGTTTGCTTTTTGACAAAGTGTCTGAGAATATTAGACCACAGAGACGTGTAAGGACAGGAAACAAGAAACCCAATCAAGCACGCAGAGTCTTTCATACTAATGCTTCTGATACTAATTTGCAAGAGAGGTTGTTAGCGCGCACACACTCTTTACCCAGAGGAGAATGAGTGTGTCAGGCAGGCTATTCTAATTGATGTTAAAGGTCCCAAAGGAGCAGCAATGTTAGTTTAGCACGTCATGTACTGTCTGTCTTTCTCCCTCTCACACACACAAACCATACGAATATGATCTGTCCGTCTTTTTTCACTAATCTCCTCTTTCATAACACATTACACGGCTCCTTTTCAATAAGCGAGATAAATGGATGGAGAGACGGACAGACAGAGAAACAGACAGAATTAAATAAGTTAGACAATGAGAGACATGTAGAACAGGCAAAGAGAGTTAGACAGATGGTGAGAAATATTTATAGAAAAGATAAAGGACATATATATATATATATATATAGAGAGAGAGAGAGATGAAAAGAAACATACATAGAAAAGATAGAGGGAGATGGATGGATGGATAGATAAAGAAAAATGCATACTGGATGGATGGATGGAACAACAGAAATTGCTAGAATGATAAAACAATAAATAGAACAGATAGAATGACAGACAGAATGATAGAACGATAAAAAGAACGACAGAACGATACATAAACAGAAATATAGGCAGACAAATATAGGCATACAAAACAAACAGATCAAATAGTTACAGATAGACAGAGAGATAGAAAGAAAGACTGATAGAGATCAAGATAGACAGACGGATGAATTAATATGAGACGGAGATGGGCAGCTATCACATGTTCTGCATCTTCTCCCGGCCCCCAACGGAAGGTCAGTCTCCAAGTGTGATCTAATTTCCTCGGCTGCTCTAGGAGCCCTGGATCCCCTCCACCTCTTCCTCTCCTGCCCTCCCTCTCTACCTCCTTCCAACCCGCACATACACCTGGGAGGCCCGCGCGCCAGCTTAAAGGGCATCTCGCTTACGTCTGCCAAAGCCACGGCAACAGCCGCTAGCATACCAGGCCCCTTCCCCACCCCGCTCTGCCCTCTATGCCAGTGGCACCCAGAGCTCCAGGATGGGCACAGAATTAGTGGAAAGGCTGGTGGGTTCCCAGCAGCGCCCGGAAATGAGCCTCTGGGTGTGTCTGCAGGTTTCTGGCATGCCGATCGGCCAATTGTAACCCTGGATAGCAAAGAGTACTGCAGGATTGGATACAAACAACACTAAAAAACCTTTGATTGTCACTGCCTGATGACATTAATATGATTGTGCATCATGGGTAATGCAAGCCCTAAAGGGCACCAGCTAAAATAAATGAACACACCACAGAATCAAAACAAAGTCCCCACAGACACAGGCCCCGAGGGCGGCTGTCAATCAGTGTAAAAAGGTGAAAAAGGGTTGAAACCAAGGCTAGAGGTGACCTTTTAGGCATATCTTGCAGCAGATGTGATGCGTTTTCTGTGTGGTGACCCCTGCTGGACCGGAGGAGCCTTACACTGCTGAAACAAGGAGATTCTGGCAGGCATCAACATTTCATGACCCTTCCACAACCCTTAGCCATTAATGTGAGAACCGAAGCTCAGTCCAATTCTGACGTCTTGTCAGTATGATACTGACTTCTGCTTCTCATATGGTTCAAATCTTTCCCATCAGGCCTTCAGGAGGTGATAATCTCTCTCTACCGGATTGGATGTTGTGACCCTGCAAATGATGTCACAGTGCCATATGTGCATCTGATTGGCTGCCAATGCCTGCTGTGGCTCAGGGCAGAGGGAGAAAAGTGTTGTGATTGGACCTGAAGCACTCACTCACAGACATCTCACACAGGTGAGTGTGCAGGGTTTTTCCTGCATTTACATTTTTTTTGGCAGCCGGCAAAACAAATTTTTGTCCCGCCAAAGCCTGTAATGTAAATGTAAATGACTGCTGAGCTTGTGAGAGAGAGCTCTCTCTGTCTTTACTCTCCATCCCTCAAAATCAACTGGCATGAAGTGATCCGCATATGATGCAACTAACACGAACACTTTCAATAAAAGGGAAAAAAACATAAGCAGTGCTTTAAGTGTTGTTGTTGTTGATGCAAATCTTTTGCGATATCCTAACAACTGAGATCAGCACGCAATGCGTCCATGTCCGCTAATGATTGATTTGCAATTTAACGACTCATTTGAACCGATTCATTTTATTGAATGGTTAAAACAACTCATCTGGCCAACACTCAGACGTCACTGTCTGAACTGTGTATATTATAACAGACCTGATTTACTCAGAACACCTCAAATGAGAGAACAAGTGTGATTTAGCCTTGATTTAATCTTCATAATATTAAAAGATTTAGCCTTAATCCACAGTCATTTCAGATCATATGACAATTCATAGTAAATTATGTAAAAAATGATTTAGAGAGAATAAGGTGAAACCAAAACAAAGAAATATGTAAGCAAGCTGTTTTATTCAGATGTATGGTAGAAAAATAACTATTAGTTCAAATAAACTTGCAATTTTTAAACGCTTTTCAATATTGATAGGATTATACCAAAATAATTGTCAGGTCTGGCAAAGGATCCTACAAAAATATGATATATTGATTCTTTCATTAATAATTAGCCAATAATAAGCTGAAATAACAAACTATTTCTTTACATTAATTTAATTTATAGTAAAAAACCAAATACCTTTTTTGACCCAGGAGAAACCCTGGTGTGTAACATCAGCATGCTAACCACATGAAGGAGGAAAGGAAGTAAGGAATGATTAAAACGCAAGAAAAAGGGCAAAACAAAAGAGAGGAAAAAAAAAACTGAGCGAAAGAGAGAAAATAAGCAAAATTAGAAAGAGTAAAGAAAAGCAAGAGATAAACAAGAAACACTGAGCTAAAAAAAGCAAAAAATAAGGAGAAAAAAAGAAAGAAAAGCAAAAGAGAAAGAACAAGAGAGAAATTATGAAAGAGGAAAGAGTGAAAGAAAACACACTGAGCTAAAGAATGAAGTAAAGAATTAATAGATGAGAGACAGAAAGAAAGAAAGAAAGAAAGAACTAGCAGGAAGTATACAAAATGAAATAAAATTTAATAAAATAAAAGAATAGAAAAATGAAATGAATTAAGCTGGAAAAAATAAATAAATAAAAATTAAACAGGAAAAGAAAGTGAACGAAGCTAAAGAGAGAAAAAGAGTACAAGAAAGATAGAGAAAATGAAATAAAGGGCAGGAACTTATGAAGGAGCAAAAGTGAGAAGGAAAGAACGAGCTATGAAAGCAGCAAAGGCAGAATGCACTGCAGAGGTCAGCGACGGAGTGGCTGTGATGTGTCCGGCCCCGGTGCTCCTGTCCCCAGGGTGCTCAGTGATGAAGGGGATCTGCCCTCCGCTCAGACTTTCATGTCGCCATCTAAGCTACTGGCAGACAGACACCGGCGGGGGCTGGACGACAGCTACAAATGTCACCCGAACAGGGAGATTTAATTAGGAGCGACAAGCCCTGACGCGCGAGAGTGCCGCCACATACTCCCAGAATTTAGGCATGCTGAAAGCGAATCTGTGATTTATAATTTAACTAATGCCTGGCGTTTCTTTTTCATTTCTTGGCTAGAAGGGGGGAAAACTCAAAAGGCCTCCTCACTGAAGCTAATCTAATACGATATTTTTAAGGGCAGGCGGTCAACGGCTTTTTAAAAAGCACGTCTCTCTCTCTCTCTCTCGGTTTCTCGGTACCTCCACTTTGCAACTCGCCCGACATTTTCTCCGTTTTTTTTTTGAGCTCTCTTTCTGCTCAGACAGGGAAAGAGGTGTGATAATGAAAACAACCTCCTTTCCTATCTCCCGCCTTTCTCTCTCTCTCTCCCCCTCCTGCTAAGCTCTATGCACTCTGGGGAAATTGATTGTCTGGCGGGCCGATCTGAGCACTCGCAGCTGATGCTGGAGCCAGTTAAGTCCCTTTTTTATTGAGGGTACGAGGCATTTTTAATGGGAGTCGCATCAATGAACTGTGCAGCGCTCGGCATCTGCATACAGAAGGGGGCTTTTACTTTATCGTCATTTGAATACCCTCCCAAATCCTCTCTCAGCACTGGATCTGAGGAGGACAGAAAGCAGGAACCCGTCCACCTCCATCATCTCCAGACACACTGGCCTCTCTCCGTCTCTCCATCCATACCCTGACACCTGCCTTCGGCTCCAGGCCAGACGGTGCGGTCCACACACACACACTGAAAGCTCAGCGCAAACACAGATACTCTAATCAATGACACACACAAAGGTCTTTTTCTTATTGTTATGAGCTTGTGCTCCACTGCGGCGATCTCTCAATCAAAAGCAAACGGACTCCAGGAAGAGTGAGTGTGAGAGAAAGAGAAAGAAAGAAACTGTTCTTTTGCTATTGATTTTAGCCTCAGCCCCCTACTGACTGCTTCTCAATAAGGAGTCTGGAAAGGAAGCGGCTAAATCCTGCTGAAATTGGAGGGAGGGAATCAATTTAAATCAAGCATGGCGGTCTCCATCTCGTTTCTCCTCTTCTTTTTTTTTTTTTTTTTACTTTTCCATGCAAAATCATTGATCTTTTAAACTTCTTTATCCATACCACATTTATATCTCCACTTTGATTGTCCATTCATTCACCCACCCCTTCATCCATCTATTTGCAGCTTTATTCAATCATCCACTAATTCATCCATCCCTCTGCTCATTCATTTTTTAATCCATTCATCATACCTGTTTCACCATACATTCATCCATCCATCCATCCATCCATCCATCCCACACATGCATCGTCCACTTATCCATCCACTCACTTATTTCATGCATGCATTTATTATCATCCAACTTCTTATCCACCATCCATCCACTACTTTATCTATTCATCCATAGTCTGCTTCTTATCCGTCCACGTATACGATCTTTCAATCATCCATCCATCCACTCATTAATTCATTCAGTTATCCATTCTGCTCCCTTATCCATCCATCCTACCATCTTCTTATTAATCCATCTATCCACTCAATAATTCATCTATCTATCCATCTTCTCATTTATCAATTCACCCATCATCTGTTTCTTGTCCATCCATCCACTTACTCATGCATTCTTCCTTTTATCCATCTTCTCAATTTGTTCATTCATTCTGCTTCTTTCACGAATTCATTCATTCATTCGTCTATCCATCAATATGCATATCCATCCATCCGTTGTTTCATCCATTCTTCTTTCCATCAATCCATCCATTTCTTCATACATTCATGCATTCTGCTCCATGTATTCATTCATCCATCCGTCCACCCACTTACTCCATCATACATTCTGCATCCTTTTTCTTCATCCATCCATCCATCCATCCAATTCACTAAATCCTTCATTCATTTCTACTGTGCAAGTCAAGTTCTTTCACTTCCTGTGTTCAAACTCCACTCCTTTACAAAACACACACACACACATTCATTCTTAAAACCTCAAAACAGAAACATCTCAGACAACAGCAGCAGATGCCCATGGATGTCCTTTCCCAAAAAAGCTGTCCCTTTAACCTTTTCCTGCTTGCCAAGAAGGAGAAAGCAGAACGATGCCGTGCTGATCAGAGAGCAGCAGGAGGACGATGCCATCCTATTACCTTTAAGCTGCTCTGAGCTTAGAGCTGAACCTAAGGGATAGCGGTTAGAGGTTCCTCAGCTCATCTGCCTGTCCTCACCGTAATCAGCTTGTGCATGTGGAATACTGCCACGCCAACAAAACAGAACCCAGAGCATATGGAATGTTCTAAAAGAAAGGACATCCTCTTCTTCCTCGCTACTCATTCCTTTCTTTTCTCCTTCTCATTACAGGAAGAGCTCCCTCAGTTTAAGCCTAATCTGAAGCTTAAAGCAGAGCCTTGGGATCTTCGGTGGGGTAAAAAAACTAAAGGAACCAACCCCCCCCCCAAAAAAAAAAAAAACAAAAAAAAAAAAAAACAGTAGGCTGTGCTTTACTTTCTTTAATCTCAGAGCCTGCCAGAATGAGATTTGGCAGTCTGTAAAAGTCCTACAAAACCTGAACAAACATGGATGGACGCATGAAAATGTACACAAATATACATTGTGGCGACCGGAGGCGTCCCTGTTCTTGGGTTACTCGTGCATGTGTGTGAAACCGACTTATGGAAAATGAGCAGATTTGTTTCAGCATGTGTTTATTTGCATACAGGTAGGTCGGTAAGGACACACACCACTGCAAATGTTTAGCTAACCTTGAGCTGCAGGCCTCGAAGCCGTGGGAGAGAACCTCAGCAGTGAAGGCTTTAATTCTTGCCAATTCGACAGTTATTGAACAATGAAGACAAACACTCTACAAATGATCCATATATTGTCGGCAAGACCTTCCACAGGCATTTCATAGCCTGAGCTGCACATAGACAGGTAGAGGGACTAGAGTAGAGCCGGTTAAAGTTCAGTAGAGAAGGTGTTCAAACACAAGTCTGTAAATAGAGGTCATTTGATGAGTAATATTTCACTGATTTATTATTGTTTGTCAAATGTGTTATTAAAGCTGTCAAACAAAAGTACCCCAAAAGTTGTCCCAACTAGTCGAACTTAGTTGTCTGGATAAAGAATTTCGTGTTGTTAAAACATTAAGACTTTGTGAGTTCCCAGCATGCATTGCAGCATGAATAAATGATGCAGTTGCTGTTATAGGACTATTGTTTTGCTGTTTGCTAATTTCACTGAAACCTGTTTGGTCGTTATTTTATCATTACTGTTAGTTATTTGTCATAGTGTGATGTGAAGAACTCATCTTTTTGACATTTGTTGACTATCGCTGTTCTTAAGGTTGGTGTGTCTAGTTTTGAGGCCTAGAGATTGTTCAATCTTTTATTTTCTTAGTCTTGTAAGCTGTCTTACTAGGCTAACTTGACCATTAATGTTTGTCATGGTAAAAATATTATCTTCAATGTTGATGTAAAGTGTGTTAACTGAACCAAAAAAAAGACATGTGACTTTACTCAGTGACTTGGGCTAAGTGAACAACTTGGCCCAAACTTGAGTAAACTCAAAAAGCTGTTCAATCTGTTTTCTAAAAACTGAAAAAAAGGTAAAATAAGTATTAATATTTGATTCTATTAAGAGCAAAAGGGGACAAAAATCTAAAATGTACATATTTTACAGATGATATTTGAACAATTTTCTTTAGTGCAATGATAAAATAAAAGCCAATTCTTCAATTATTTAAAGAGACGATTGTATTTCTGGATCCTTGGCATCACAAAACCCCTGCAGCAGAGTACACTACAGTGGAGTATTAAACACTATAGGAGAGGAGAAGAGACTCAAGCACAAGGACAAAAGCCAGCAGCACTCCAATCAAAGCTGCGAAAAACAAGATGTTAACTATTTATGTCTAAACAATGCCACTGTGAGTGGAGCAAAGCTTCTTGGGGCATGAAATGAATGTGATAAAGCACATTCATGACCTCTGAAATGTTCACATTACGCTGACATAAAAAAGCTCTGTTAATAGAACAGTGTGAAAGAAGAGTCTATTGTCAAAGTTCATTTAACTCATCTTCAACGCCGTCAGTGCTTAAGTACAGAGTCACATTTAATTATTCAGTCTGAGTGTTGGGTCCCATCAGAAGCAAGTAAAACTAATACGCCGTGCCAGCAATCAGCAAGACAAAGCAGTTTGCTGTCGAGCCTTTGTATTTGAATCTAAATTAATCTTAAACCAGAAATAAACAAGAAATCTCAACTCTGCTCACATTTGCGGTTGATGTGTTGCGTTGGCTCAAGACTCTTGCTGCTGTTGCAGACGGCCGAAGCGTGCTGGGGTGCAGGGTTCTGCCTCCTCTGCAGACAGGCCAGCATGACTGCGCAGACGCAGGTACGACTCTACAGACACTGGTTTGCCGAGGCCGACCTGCAAAATGAAGAAAAATGTATTGATTGATGTTACTGATGTAATCAGGTTAAGCAAGACATGCAGAAATTACACGGATTTATGTAGCATTATAAAAAGTGATTTGGGAACTGAAGGTTATGGCACATAAAATATTATTTAAATATTTAAGTATTTAAATATTTAATATTTATTTAAAAAAATAATTAAAACATAAAATCATAATGTAAATAACGTAAATAGTGAATGTATATGAATTTCTTTTCTTTTCTTTTTTTAAATGATAAATAAATTAAGTGTTAATTAAGGTATTAACAAAATACATTTTTATTTTCTTAAGTTTGAATAAAAGTATTTCAAAGGTTCTTTGTCGGTGTTGCTTTGTGTGCTAATTAAATAATAAATAAAGTATCAATCAAATGATTAATTTATATTTTCTAAAAGCATAAAAATAAAAGCACGAATATTAAATGTATTTGTATAAAATTTATTTGTATAAAATTATACAAATTAATTTTACAGTTACAAATAAAATTGTAAGTTTAAATATTAAAACAATCAATAACATTATACTTAAAATATATATAAATAAAATATTAAATATTAAATGTATTAATAAAAATTATTACTTTTTAAAGTATGTGTTGCTTTGTATGATAAATAAATAAAGAATAAATAAATGAATAATAAATAGACTATCAATAAAATTATGAAAAATATTTTATTATAAATAAAAAATAAAAGTTTAAATATTAAAACTATAAATAACATTATAATTTCTTAAAAAGAATTAATAAAAAATAGTTTAATACAAGTGTAAAATACAACAAAACTAAACTAAACTAAACTATGAAAAGGATCAGGAAATGCCAGATTCAAACTAGCATGTATCAGAGCACATGCGCTAACCACTAGGCAACGGCTCCAACGTGTAGACTTTTCTTTTTTTAATTCAGTTCTTCAACTCACACCTGTGAAGCACAGAAGGAGGACACACACACAGAGAAGTATGTGAGGTGGAGGTTTAATGCTGCTCCAGCTGCCTCTCGGCTCTGTGGGCTGAATTACAAACACACACCTGCTGCATCACATGGGATTCCAGCAGCCCCGTCCTTCCTGGCCATCCCACAGCACCCATCCATCAACAGCCTATCACTTCCTTCGGTCACAAGAGGAATGAAGCACCCATCACCGCTCAAAACACACAAGGTAAGAACAAAACCCTGCGCTGACCCGCAGAAACACTTCTGAGGTGTTTTTTTTTTAAATGATGCGGATGTCAAAAAAGTGAAAGAGAGCCTGTCCACAGTTCAGATTGCGACTGGAATGCTGCTTTGCCTAAAAAGGTCTTGAGGCGGTTTCCAGGAGCTTCTACTCTGAGTGTAAATGTCCATATTGTGTGTGGGTGTATGTGTAACATGCTGATGAGTCGGGCGGGGGGCAAATGCCAAGCGCACATCAGGGCCAGTGACGGGCATAATCAATCTCCCCCCGGGCCATAAATCTCTGGCTGCATTCCTGCTCTGCCTCCCTCCATCTTCAGCTCTTTCACTCCAGAGGAAGAGGAGAAAACAGGGCGAGCTGCCAGACAGTCGACGCAGGAAACAGCAGCTCTGCTGGAGAATGCGTTATAGGACCATCTGACACTGTTTTAGGCAGCACTGCCGCCCACCAGTCGACTAGTCTAATGGGAAGTTCAAGAACCAATCCTGCTGGAAGTGCCTTGTTCAAGGGCCGAACTAGTGCTATCAAATGATTAAATCACATCCAAAATAAAAGTTTTTGTTTGCATGTGTGCAGTGTATATTTATTATGTATGTGTGTCAAATACGTCAAGATGTCTGCATCAAAAGAAATGGGATTTTATCTCCATAGAAAGCGCATTAAAAGTGAATACTTTTAGGTTTTGAAGAATAAAATGTCGATCTACACTGTCATTCAATTTGCATGTAAATATGTGTATTTATACATATATGTAATAAATTTACACAGAACACACATATTATGCAAAAAAAAAAAAAAAAAAGTTTGACAGCACTAGTTTGACAACCCAGACGGAACTAGATCAGGACCGTTTTCCACACAAACGTACTGTACTTTGCTTTACAGCACATCTGATTGTCAATCGTTAAGCATTTACAATGATTTAATTGTAATATAGACGTCAAGGTTCATTTTCACCTCTGTTTATGATATATGGAATATTACGGCTAATGTTGGGTTTGCTCCTACACGACTTACTGTGGCCCAGGAAGTGAAACAAAACTAAAATCAAACCAAAAAAACAAAAAACAAAAGGCGAAATCGACAATTAAATGACATTAAATGAAGAAGAACTGAAAAAAGGCAACAATTTTAGGTTTAGTTTTTCTAAAACATGCTAAATTACAAACGTTACGGAGCTTACCGCACTATATATAAAATTAAAACGATGCAAAAACCCTTAAGATAACACGCAGAAAGAAAATAACACATCTTAAGTGGATTTTCTGCGATTAATTGTATTTTGAAAACACAGACAGATAAAAACGGACATGAAACAGAAATTTAAACCATAGTAACCTTGGAGAAACACATAACATGGTTCGCCTAAGTAGGTAGGACATGTATCCTTGTTAGTCTGGAGCAGCATTTGTATCAACCAATCAGGTTTTAGGATTAGGCTTACAGCTGGGGTTAAGGGCTTGAACAGCATTCTTACCCTGATTGGTTAGGGTTCTGGGTTCAAGTAGGGCTGTAATTTAAAGCCATGTTATCCAGCACCAACAAAAGATCCAGGAACACGTACTGCTCGACTAAATCAAGCCGTGCCAGAGGGCAACTGTGTAAATTACAGCTCTTCAGGTGGCGACGTGATTAAACTGAAGCAGAAACATCTTGAAGCTCAGCAAGAACGTCTGACGAGCCTTTACCACCCATCTTGTCAGTCAGACTTTCAGAGCGAACAAATCCCGAAACCGCGAGCAACAAGCGAAAACATGCAATCCAAATGTGTGCTGAAACGCTCCGTTTTATTGACGCATGAAATCTGTGTTATTTAAAGATCGCAGCTCATCGGTAAACATCTCTCTCTCGCTCTCCTCAATGGCTTTCTGTCACAGCAGGGAAATGGATTAGCCCTTCCTGAGACTCTGTTTCCAAAAATCTGCATGTGAATGCAAGCGGATGATGAGGAACCGAGCAGAGAATGAGAGCGAGATCGACAAGCGACTCAGGTCTGTCTGTCTGCCTGTCAATATTTATTTATAGCAAACAGGCATGCGCTTTGAAATTGTGCAGCCACGTCGGCTAACATGCGCTTATCAATGCATTCGAATAAATCAGCTGCAAAAGCAATAAAACACATGCGATCCTCATTCAAAAGCAGCACGAGCTGCGCGCGAAGGAGTGTGAGGACTTTCTGAGAGATGAGCCGCATTATATATTTGTAGATTCTCAGATCGCTGCTTTTTCATGAAATTAGAGGCTTTATAAGCCATGCACAGAGAACGAACCTCACTCAAGCAGAGTGAGGTACAAGAACCTTACATGCTCGCATGGGTAAAACCATGACAGCATGGATTTAGTTCGATGTTATTTAGAATATGATTTTCATCTTAAGCCTTACAGCCACACTGACTTCACAGACATCCCTTCAGAACATCCTGGAGTTAAGTCTCTTGGTTGGGGTAAAGGCTCAGGTTGCAAAACGCGTGTTCAGAGAATTCCGACCTGCTACTAACACAGAGCAGAAGGATTCAGTGCAACATGATTTCAAAACGTGATTCAAAAAAGTGATTTTTTTTTGTTTGTAGAGATGCACATTTATTTAAATTCTGAGTACTTCTATACCCCATATAAGGCCTGTAATGAAATACAACACCACTAAAGTTTAATCTAGAGATCACTTTAGTACACTTTACTTAAAGCCTTTATGTATTACACATTATAAAGGGTTATTAAAAGGTATAATGCATTATAATTATTTAAAATGTGCATTGTAATACAGTAAATCTTGTTATAAATAATTAGATCAACACTTAAAATGCACATTGTAATGATTTAATAAGCGTTATAATGTATTCACTGTGATTACAACTATTGAATGAATGAATGTTACACATAAAAGCAGTAAGCAGTACTTTTAACAGTGTTAGTAAATTAACCTTATTGGACAAATCTATAAATATGAGGTTTGAATCTTTGAGCTCAACTATTAAGTGAATGTAATGGTAATTAATCTGAATGCAAAAATTGGATAAATGAGCATGTGCAATTCAAACAGCCAGTTCAAATATTACATTCAAATTAATTGCTACTGTGTCTAAAATTTAAATGAAATAAAATCAACTATTTTTAATTCTAATTTTTTAGCTGATGTTCCAATTTAGCTAGATTCACAGTGCACTTCCTGCTAATTTTTCTTATAGAGCTAACATTTTGTTTTCTGTTCTGACTGTGATTGGGTGGCTCCATGTAGCGTTTTTGCTACCACAATACAACTTTTTAGGACAAAGACACTTTGAAACATGCGGGTTAAGCCAAAGTACCCTGTGCATAAATCAGCTTCCGTAATGAAAGTGCTTTTGAACCCGTAACAATATACAGTTTCAGGTAGACACGCACTTAGTTTGTCTGATGCATGCCGAGATCTCTGGCGAGCGAATTAACCTCACGCTGGCCTGAGCCCCCTGAATTCTCTGAAGTGCTCTTCTGTGGGAGAGCTGAACAGATCGATGGGCTGGAGAGCGAGGGGAAGGTGAGAACCAAAAGAGGTGTTAGTGAGGATAAAAGACCCTAAGACAAAAAGCATGATGGCTAAAAGTTGATTTCCTGTCTATGAAATCTATATAGGGAATGTGTATACACTGATGCAAACGAGGAGGAAAGAAAAACGCTTGCGTTTATCTGCGAGAGACAAGGGGATGAAGAGGAAGGGGAATTCTCTTCCTAATTGAATGGTGACCTGCCAGCTCGTTGTGAGTGTGTGTGTGTGTGTGTGTGTGAGAGAGACAGAGAGCCCCATGCAGTGCTTTTAAAAGGCCTGTGCGTCTCCCCTCTTAATAAGCCCAAACAAGTTAATCCAATCGACACACCCAGACCCTTTTCTTCAGCTTTAACAAGCAGCCACTACAGTCCCCCATAATCCCTCACACACACCCCGCACCGTTGAATGGAAAGCAATGAAAGAGCCCATTAGAGGGACAGACAGAGTCCCCGACCCCTTAACTTTGCTACACGGCACACACACAATCTTAGACACTCAACACTATTATATAAAAAAGCGCGCGCACACACACACGCACAAACATGCTGAGTAGAAACAAAATCAGAACAACACACACACGAATAATGCAACAGGACAAGGACAAACGAGGATGCAAAACACACAAACAAGCAAACAATCCTTCAGAGAGGAAAGGCACACACTCTGGGACATAAATCCAACGACTGTTAACAAGACACACACACACACTGGACAACCGGCGCTTGCTAACAACACATGAATGCAGGACGTAAAGCCCATGGAGCGCAAACAGTCCTGCTGACAACAAACAAACAATATACGCACGTGTTTCCACTATACATACAGTTTCACTCAATAGCTAGCAATATTCGCACACAATAACCACATCTGCTAAAAACGCCGCTTTCATCGCAGGGTCAGACACGGGTCAGCCATTGTTGCAAGCATAAGCAGATGGAAGATGGTTTATTCTGCAGCGCGAAGAATGAACATAAAGATATTGCAGCGGAAGATTCTCTGAGCAGGAGTCGGATGATAATACGGTGAAGTCTATCTCTGTCACCGCACGCCTGTTATCTGGAATCACACGACAGTAGCCTGCGTTAATGCGGTCACGTAAATGGCTGAAGCACCAGCTAATTGACCGCTGAGACGAAATGCTGAATAATTAAGTTTGTGCGTGTGAGATCGCGTGGAAGAGCTTCCTGAAAGGGCAGTTAGCACTGATGCATTTTCTAACTGTCAAAATGGCATTTGGACATTTTTACGCTTTCTTTATTCAACCACTATAAGACAAAGTTACAACGTCAGGCTTTGTTTTTATTGCTTTCATTGCGTTTACATTTTTGAGTTGACAATTTCGTTTGGCATCAAACTAAAAACGAATATCTTTGTGGTTGAAATTAAAGTAAATAGGAATGCAATGAGATCAAAATTTCATGTCTGATAAATGAATAATTATTTCAAGTAAGAGCCACACAACATAAAAGACTGATGGGAAATGATATGCTACTTTGTCTAAATAAATTAAATCCAAAGTAATTTCTTAAGTTTCAAATGCTGCAAGTGAAGTTTGGCATCACAAGATTTAAAAACGTTCTGTTAAAAAAAATTATATTCATTGTGAAATGAAACAAAGATTACTAGTGCTATTAAATGATTACTTTTACTAAAGAAAAATGATACCAAGCAAATGCATGCACTACAATGTTTAACAGTATAAAATAAAAATAACAAAAATAAATTAATGAATAAGCAAGCTACAAAAATGTATATATTTGTGTATGTATATATAAAGTAATCTCATATATATATGTGTGTGTGTGTGTGTGTGTGTGTGTGTGTGTACACACACACACATACGCATATGCATGCATATATATGTGTGCGTGTAAGGCTTATTTTCTTGCAAAGCATTTAAATACAACAATTTGGAAAAGGCCGGTTCTACAGTTCAGAGGTCACACATCTAAATAAAGACACAGAGCTATTGAACTATAACGATCCACAGAAAAGAGCAGCTAAACTAAAAAAAAAAAAGGCACATTGCTGGCCATCACACATCTCATTCACATAACACAAGGACCCTGTTTAGGATTAACACAAACTGAAAACAATGGCCTATTATATGCACAGCACCCCCACCCCCCGAAGGCATTCATTTGTTAGTGTGAATATTCAAGTGTCTTCTCTTGCTGTATTTTGTTCATTGTTTGTGCTGTTTGATCGCAGCCTGAGGGGCTGAAGTCTGAAAGATGAGCCGTTGTCGGACGAGGGAGTGACAAAATACATAAATCATACGCACTGACGTTCAGTTATGATTAATGAATAAGAACCTAACGTACCATCAATAATTCAAATCCATAGAAAACAAACGAAGCTAAAAAGTTTGAACCTCTATATATCAGTGTTCTCTGAGGACACTCGACAGTATCCCAGAATGCACTTGCAGACACGCTGACCTCAATTCCAATTACCACTGAGTGAAGGACAATCAATTGCTGGGAAAAATACATTTCGTGTGCGCAAAAAAGTACACAATTGCACTAGAAATGAGTTGTTTTTGTTGAACAGGCCATTACAACACCCATAAAATGAACTACCGGAGATGGAAGAAACTTTAAAAAGATTGGAAAGTCCGGACCTCATCCTGGAAAATAAACTAGATCTATTGCACGTTCAAAGGAAAGCCTTTGTGTTAAAGTTCCAGAGAGATGTGCTGCTTTAATTGCTGTTTAACTATTTGGTATGTGTTGTGCTCAGAGCAACCAGCTGCATGTTCCATGGAAAAAAAAGAAAGTCAATGGGCAAAAGAAGTCAATATTTTGGCCTCCACTGTATATATCCTTTCGAGATAATTTATTTTGCCCAAATGCAACACTTTTTCATTCACTCCCACTGAACCTTCTAAGCGTTAACATGTGCAGGGATGTGCACACTCGAATATATATGCTTTATCAGACATCGTTTCCTCTGAGATTATCATTTTCCTGTCCAATAATCAGAGAGAGAGTAAGCGAGAGAGAATAACGGCCCTGTCCTGCCCCAGTGGCAGGAAATATCCGGCACCTTCCATATCGCACAGCCGTCCTGATAAAGACCCGCGTTATCATTCCCCTTCCGAGAGACATGAGGTACTGAAGGTGAGGTATGTGTGTAATTCACGTGCGCTTGAAGGTGGCCGCTAAGAAAGGAAATGTGTGTGAAATGGCAATCTTCTGATAAGTCTCAGATACTCGTACAGAAGCCTTGAAGAAAAGGTATCCCATTCATCGCAGCTGCTTTGCAAAATGACATACAAAAGCAGATCGCTTCCAAACAGACACACACTGACACACTCAGCCATGTGACTCTCAAACCAACGTCATATTGTCCGAGAACATTAGAGCGTTTGGTGAAGTCTCCTTTTGCAGCGTTCTAAATCGCTGCTGACAGCTTGACGATCGTGAGGTCAAGTGAGGCCTGAGAGATTCATCCGAGACCGAGTGATCCGATGAGGCGGAGGAACTCCACTTCTTCAAGAACGTGGTTTATCCTGAGGATGATGCACACAAAAAACACCAGGCCTGAAACCTCTCACGCAGGCACTCCAGAATAGGTGCAGTCATGCAAAACCCTGCTTATATGATGAGACGTGCCCTCTGACCTTCTCTCTCTCTCTCTCATGGCACGCGCACACACACACACACACACGTCCCTAAGCAGAGTTCAGCTTCTTAAATTACTGCCTGCCCTTTCCCTCTGTGTGCTGCCCTCCTCTCCTGACCCCTCCGCTTCGCTGACAGGGAACTGTTCATAATTAAATGTTAATCTAAAAAAAAAAACTAAAAAAAAACCCTTTCCTTCTTCCTATCTCTCGCTTTCTCTCCCCCACATTTTTAGGAAGAGATCTAGTTAGAGATTGCATTAGCATGAAAAAGCAGGCTGGTAATTGTCTTCACCCAGCGGAGTGATCTGTAGCTCGGTGAGCGGAGAAATCTGAGGATTAGTTAAAGAAAAAAAATAAAAGGGGAGCAGCTCTATCTCTGCTTCGAGCGCAGATGCTGCCCACAGCCACAGAGTCTCAGATTAAATTACACTGCGAAGAGGATGTGGCCATCGACTTAAAAAATTAAATAAAATAGACCAGCGGGAGACTAAAGCTCGACCTCCGTTTTAACTGCTGAGCAGATCCGCAAACCCTTCATCTCGCTAATCTATTAATATGCATTTCTGCTGAAAACGAGGGAAGGAATTGGGTTGGCGGTTAAACGTGTATTAAAGGGGTTAGATATCCCAAAATCATGCCCGTAGGCCCTACTGCCCTCCTTTAATCCCGGGTGTCACATTTTAGCTTGTCTGCTCACCGGATTCACACTTCAATCACACATATGCCCAGAGGGGAAAAAATATTGCTCAGAGGTTGCTCTTTTAGAGCTCAGGAGACTTCATGTTCTCAGTTATTTTGTTCAAAGAAATAGTTCATCCAAAATGAAAATCGTGCCCTCCAGCGGAGCTCATAAATCTCATTTGCGCATGCGCATATTTCAGACTTTAGTTGGAGCATTAAAGACTGTCGCTGCAAGTTTGATGGGGATTTTAACAAAAGTCAAACCATGCCTAAATATGAGGAACTGCAACTGTCATTTATGGGAACACAAGCTCTTCAAAATATCTTCTTTTGTTTCTGTTGATGGGTAATTGATTTGCATTTTTGTGTAAACTATTCATTTGTCTCTCTTAAAACACAAACGAGACATATAATTATTAACATACAGTAGAATATGAGAGCCTTAATAATAATATAATTTATAATAAATAAACTGAGAAAATACACTAGATCAGCACTTTTCATAACGGGTCACAATTGGTTGCTTAGAAAGTTCACGGAAAGTCTGTAGAAACAAATAAATAAAAAATGTAAAAAAAATATGGGTTCAGAAAAAAATTATGTTAAGCTATTTATTTTAAAAAAAGAATATTACAGTACAGCATTAACAAAAAGAAAAATTTAAATGGGTTAAAATTTTGAAAAATTAAGGGATAAAGAAAAAAATAAAATAAAATAAAAAGACGGAATAAATGAAAAACATACAAATATATATTAATTAAAATGAAATATTTGAAAATATAGTTCCCTTTATATTTTTGGAAAAGGGGAAACTAACAACTGCATCATAATGTCTGGTCGGCCAAAGATTAGCCTACCCCACACCTGACATAGACGTAGGAAGAACTTGATAAGTATTTGCATTCATACCTGTTGTAAATGTAGTATAGTAGTGCAGCTATTACAGAGATCTTCACACTTTCCATCCACTCGTTTAGTCTTAATGCCACACGCTACCAAATACATCAGCGACGAGAAAAAGCACTTCCACCTCCAAGGCAAAACTTCAGCCGGCCAATAATCTAATATTTCATAAGCTCTTTTATTTCTCCTTGCAGACTTCCTTGAGATGAAACATTTGCCCTGCAAGCAGTGCAGAGCGGAGTCTGACTCGCTGTGGGATTAATGGCGGTGTCAGGCTGGAAGTTAAGGACCAGCGACTGACCTTCTCTTCTGCCCAGATCTCAACGCGCAATTAGCTACATCCACTGTACCGTGGAAGCCCACAACAAAGCATCTCGGTTTACAGTTTACATAGGAAATAACAGGGCGATTCACGTGTCTAGAACATCTGAGAAGACCTTGAGAAGCATTGCTCCTTTGAATTTACCATAAATAGACCACAAGAAAGGATATGTTTGTATGGCAAGCACAGCGTGTGTCCCGACGGTGGGGTAAGCGGAGCTGACGAGAGATTGACAGATTGAGTGTACAGGATACGGGTGAGGAGACTTTGTGTGGAGATATACGACTCCTTCTCTGATCGGCAGTCCCTGACCTTCCGATGCACGCTCCTTAACTTCCTCATTAAGCTGTCACACAGCCTGCCAAAAACAAACCAGAGCTCAAAACATATCTCCCTCCTATTCAACCGCACAACCTTCCTCCTAAAAGAAAAAAACAAAAAAGAAGCAGAGACAATCGAACCAGTGGACGGCTGGATCGGTTTTCAGCATCTCAGCTTGCCCAGCCTGAGTAAACGTGCTCAATACTTGCAACGATTAAACTGGCCATCCCGTCTCGCCATAGACAGTCTGCCTCTCTGTCCACGGCAATCATACTCTATTAGAATAATGATAAGATATCCACGTCTCCTTTTCTTTCCCTTCCTCTGTGCCTTCCTGGTCGGGTCTCTGATAGACATTAATTCCAGTTTCATCTATAAAGCCAAGCTCATGCATATTTAACAGAATCTATTACTTTAGGATTAAATTATAAAAGACTGTCCCTCTTAAATTTTTTATAGTTTGCATAATTGGTTGCGGGGCCCAAATGGGACCTCAAAAAGTGCAGTTTATTAAGAAAATAAAAATAAAACACCAAGACACACAGAAGCCACCTGAAGACCTTCAGAAGTCCGTGCACACAATCAGTGTGGATACAAACGAACAAACAAACAAAAAGTTCCGCTGCATTAATTCGGCCTGACCCCACAGGAAGGGATTTTAATTGGTTTCCAGGGCTCAAGGGACGCCTCACAGCGAGAGGACACCTCCATAGTGGATGGACTGGATTTCTGACAGCCTTCAGTCTAAACTGAGATTTAGATGACAAGTGAGAAATTTAGCCTAAGAAATTCTAAAAGGCTGCGAGCGTTTCATCATGTCCACAACTGCATAAAAGGGCCTTTTCATTTCACGCTGACAGCGATTTGCAGTGACAAAGCCACCGAAAGTCATTCGATTTCAGTGAGAGTTGGTGTTCTGCGGCAACTTGAGCGAACTTTTTCACCATTGTGAAAACATTGAGCGAAGTTCCACTCAAAGCACTGCTCATGCAAAAGAGTAGAATTTCAATTCATTTCATATTTTTTCCCTAATCATTTTATTATTTTTGACAGAATGATGGAATGATAAATAGAACGATAGATAGACAGACAGACAGAATGGTGGATGGAATGATAGACAGAACGATAGATTGATAGATAGAATGATAGATGCATGGAACGATAGATAGAATGATCGAACGAATGAACGATAGAACAAATAAATGGTTGATGGAACGATAGAATGACATAATGATAGATAGATAGATAGATAGATAGATAGATAGAACGATATAACGATAGGTAGAACGATCGAACAAACGATAGCTCGATAGAACAATAGAACAAATAAACGGTTGATGGAACGACAGAATGATGAATAGAACGACAGAATGGTAGAACGATAGATAGAACGATCGAACGAACGATAGATCGATAGAACAAATAAATGGTTAATGGAACGATAGAATGATAAACAGAACGACAGAACGATATAACGATAGATAGATAGATAGATAGATAGATATAACGATAGATAGAACAATACAACAAATAAATGGTTGATGGAACGATAGAATGATAAATAGAACGATAGAACGATCGAACAAACGAACGATAGCTCGATAGAACAATAGAACAAATAAATGGTTGATGGAATGACAGAATGATAGATAGAGTAATTGATATAGAAAGAAGCAGATTTAGAAAGTAATAGAATGATAGATGGAACGATAGATGGATAGAACAATAGATTAGACAGATAGACAGACAGAGCAATAGACTCTGAGAAAGTGATCGAACGATATAGATAGATTTTTCTTCAAAAATTACAATTCAGTACATTTCTCTTCCAGCAATTACAAACCCCGAAATATAGCAGGGCAGGTGTTTATCAAGGGCACTTCCTAATGAAACAGAGAGGAAACAAGAGAGAGAAACCTCTGGATGTCACCGTCCCCCAAATTAGACAGAAGGGACATTCCCAGAGCTCATCCCCACCGCCTGCCAGCGCTCGGGCGAATCTGTGCAGGGGGGAAATATTTCACTGAGCATAAATTATTAAGTGTGCGCGAGGCCGGTGTGCTAAGCAGCGCACAGATAGGCCAGTTATTCACAGCTCTGCTGGGACGGCGGCGTCTGCAGCCTCCGCACGCTCCTATCAGATCGTTTGTCACCAGCTATAGACAATTTACTACACAAGCCTTTTTCAATTTATTCATTGTGCTGTCACTGCAGTTTTCTCCCCCGCACTGAAAGACGCCATACTCTCAAACTAACCCCGCCTGATGGAGAGAGGCTTTGAGCCGTGTCTATTTGGACACACACACACCTGCTGAGGCTCCCTCTTTAGTGTGGACAAAGACAAACACTGTCTGTTTAAATCTTCTTAATTGAGAGTAAAGGAGAAGAACCCAGGAGACACACAAGGCAGATGTCCCTTTCCCCTGCTCTCTCTCTCTCTCCCTGCCAAAGCTCGGCTACTAAAACCAGTGTGATAAAAGCATGTGAGGTGGGAAGAGCACACAGAGACAGCAAACACCCATCCGCCTTGTCTCAAATTAGCTCTGGGCTGGCTTGAGGAGATAGCCAGTGAGTGCTTCCATTAAGAGCAAACGAAGCCCTCTGTGACCGGCACAACCCTCTCTACACCAATCTCACAGAGGCTCGGAGGTACCCAGGGAGCACCGGCAAGAAAGCAGGGCTGGCCTGTGCTGGCAAAGCAGAACTGCAGGTATCTAATACTGAGGACTTAAACCTAGTGCATCTGTAAAACACTGCTTTAAAGTCTTATATCTTACTTGCGTAAAAAATATATACAAAACCAAAAAACTACCCTGAAAGCCTTAAACTAATCCATCATATACCACGACCAACTTATAATATATTATTTTTATTATTAAATAATAATACTAATGACAACTATAAACAGAGTACTATTAAATTTTGAACTTCTATATTACATATACATTTAATTTATATTTCAGACTTGCTTGCATAAAAACAACAAATGAACAACAAAAACAGTCATATTAATAAAAGCAATCATAATATTTATTATTATTACTAAAAAAAATGTTTTATCTATGGTAAGATTTAAATCACCTCAGAAGAAAGACTTATATAATAACAATAAATAACAGCAATTCACAAACATCATAAACAATAATGATTATTATTGTAATAACAGTATGAATAGTTATGTATACACATTATGTATATAATAATAATATATAAATTATCAATATTACTGCATTACAATAATGATTGTTGTTATATTAGCAGTGCTATATTCCAATAATACGATAACATTATTATTATTATTTTTATTATTAAAAAACACATTCTGACCACAGCTAAAATGTTTTTACTGCTTAAAAAAAATCTTTGGCTGAAATCTCACCCCATAAAAGGCTTTTAAGGAAAGAAAGTGGAGTCACCCGTACAGACCATGAAGCCGTTTAGAAATAAAGCAGGTTTAAAGTTTCTCTGGAACATTTCTCTTCAAGACACTCCAAGGACACAAAAAAAGTTTGGAGCGCTGCAGAGTTGCTGTCATGCAATTCGTTTGAAAGATTTCAGCATCTCTGAGTTTAGCAGCACATAACCTTGCTGCTGGATATGTGAGTCTCTTTGATTAGCGGCTTTAATGAGCCACACAATTAGATATGAGGCAATAAAGGGCTCGTTTAGGAGCGTTGTGGTCTCTGACAGCTGAACCGAAGTTAATTGAGATTTACGTGACAAGATGCTGCTGCAGTAGCTAACAGCCTTGGAGAACGGTCAGCCTAAACTGGGAGCTATTCGGGATCAAAGAAAGCCAAGCAGATACAAGAGCAAAAGATAAGCCCGCTAACACATGCCTGGCAGAGTATTTTGTATTTTCTGTCAATTTGATAACTTAATACTTAATAACTTAATAAAACAGGCTTAGATCAGAGCACTCTGTTTTCATGGGTCTTTTAGCATTGAAAAAACAACTGCATCAACGGCCATGAGAGAGCCGGAGCCTGAGAGGTCGGGGCCGCTGTACATCCTTCATGTGAAGCCAATGCCACTAAATAACAGCAGAGAAAAGTCTCCCCAAGGACCACAGTCCTCGTCATAGTACACTGATCAAGGCAAAGCAGCTGTCATAACAGCCCGAGTTCTGGCACACATAACCACACAGATATATGCAGGTCTTCAGGAATACTAGCACAACAACAACTATAAGTCCTTACACAATCCAACATAATCCAATGTTTAAAATTGAACTGGAAATTAGGTGCTCCGGCCAGAGGAGAACTGGACCCAACTAAGCCTGGTTCTCCCAAGGTTTTTTTCCCCATTCTCTCATGGATGGGGT